>JAYMTE010000372.1:0-18968 GCA_036897545.1 Pelargonium fulgidum
GAGTTGTAGTAACCTGCATTATTGTGATTCTGAATCGCTTGCATGCGCCTATATTTAGTATCCTAGTCCAAACTCCAAACTAGTCTAGACCAAAGAAAACAAGACATTTTGATGACTCTTGTTTTCCTTTCATATATTCATGGATGAGGACACTAAAATAAAATGAAGAAGGTCAGTGTATACATAATCTTTAGTTTTGTCCATCTGTATTCACAGTTTGACCTCTAAATATACAAAATCTAGGAACAAATTTAATTCCTTAAAAGTTCTTGGAGTCTGCATTCATTTACTACACATAGGTGAAATAGATCATTACTCTCCATCTCCTTTTTTAATTTGGAAAGTAGCCCATACATTGTTAAGGGAAAGAGGGTGATGCGGAAATGGAGCATCATATGATTGTGTTCCTTCAGTTGCTTTCATGTTGTATGATTTGGATTAATTTAGCAGTTCATAGTAGTTAAATTGCCCCATTTTCTCAACCATGTACTAGTGAGGTCTTTGGTGTAGGCGTGTAGGTACTTGACATACTATCATTATCCGTGGAATTAAACGTGCTCATTTACCAAAGTAAAGTTGGAGTTCAGACACTAGGGAATATGCTGGATACCAGGGTTTGAAGCATCATTTTGGACCCAGTATACTGATGATAATGCTACAGAGAGGGTATTCAATATATACGGTAAACTTTACTATGTATATACCTTTCATGCATGGATGGACCAACATAAGGGGAGTTAGGTTTTTCCTGCCTGTATAGTACTTCATATAACCTCACGGGTTTCATAATTTCATTGGCTTTCACATATTTGATTTGTTTTTCTTTTCCTACATGGAATATGTTTTTATTGTATTTAATCTTTTTTGGTAGAAATAAAGTATCAGTATTTTCAAATTTATTCCATATTGTTTTTGGCACATACAGCTGAAGTTATGGCAAATGATTCTCAGTTCACTTGCAATATAAAGGATAATGAGAATACCAATTCAAGAGGTAGGCACCAAAACGGTAGTTCATCAACTGCTGTGGGATCTGAAGCAGTGTATACTCCTAATCTCAGAAGGTCAGCTAGAGGATCATCTTCAAAGAAAAAGATGGAACCCATCCCTCCAAGTACTCGGAAGTCTGAGCGTCTTGAAAGGCAGACTCCAACAACTCCCCCAGTTAAGAGGAAATCTTTGAGAGTTGAGAAGCAGACGCCAATTCCCTTGAGGAGGTCTGAGAGAGGTAAGAAGCAGTCACCCTTGAGGTCTTCAAAATCAAAGAAGTCTGAAAAAGGTTCAGGTTCATCAAATTCAAAGAAAGACAAAAGGGAGAAAAGTGTGAAACAATTGACATTTGAAACTAAGGAAGTTGAGGAAAGTGAGAAGCAAGACGCCAAACTTGGTCAGATTGCAAAAAAGCGGATTTTAGATGCTCGTGCTTACAAGGCATTTTTTCTTAACGCAAAAGGTTCTGAACTTGTTAATATCATTGTTATTGTCTCTTTTGATCCATGGATGCAATATTCAGCTTGTTGTTTTGCCTACTTTTATCAGTATGTTTTCACCCTTTTTGGGTCGCGAATGGCTACCAAGTGCTAGGCATATCTGGAAGGAGATCATCATTTTAAATTTCCATTTTTATTAAACTATGGCAATTTGGGTTTCCATGATGATTGTCCTATTGCTTATTTATTGTATTACATGCCACTTTCCATTTTCTTTTCTGTCTCTCTCTAGATATAGATTTTCAATTCGCGGTCAAATAATTGTCTGTATTTATTAAGCTTTATTTTACTGATGAAGGTAAGAAGCTGAACAGGCTGAATAAAACAGACAGTGAAGATTGCAGAGACAGTAGTGTGAAGCAAGTTGATGGAAACAACGACAACAGCAAAAAGGAGAGGAAAGCATTGACGGAAGACTACACTGGGAAGGCTTTAGAAGTGGTTTTGGAGGGACCCAAGTCAAGTTCAAATAAAACTATGGTAGAAAGTTTGGATGATAAGTCTGAAGCAGGAATCTCCACCTCAAGCCCAAAGCTTAATCATGCAAAGGAAGTTCTAGATGTAGATGACTTGCAAAATTATAAGAGCGATGATAATGCCGATGAAGGTTACGCTTTGGTTAAAAAATGGCAGTCATCAAAATTAGTAGATTCTATTTCAAATGAAATGATACTTGATAAGAACGTAAATCTCGAAGAAGGTCAAAAAGCTGCGTCTTTCAAAAGAAAAAGAGACGACTACTTGGATGCGGATGGAAAAAGGGCTGATGCATGTGGCACGTGTTTGAAAAGGCTAAGGTATGATTCAAATCCTTCTCTCTGAGTGACTGTTCTTATGTGTTTTGTTGCTAATTATGTAAAGTTCTGCCTCTTTAAAAAATGAAAAACAGACATCGAGTTGGGTTACATTCTTGAGCCTGTTGGTATAGTCTTAACTATCTCATAGAGCGATGGGTTTTTAATCTTCCTTTGCCAGCATCATTCCAGCCGTTGTTTAAAGTAATGAATTATCAGATTTGCATGTGAATCCTGATATCTACCCCCTATCAGCTCCTTTGTTTTGTCATTCCTCCTGTCTAGTTAAATGGAACCTTGGCAAAATTTTTATTGTTTCTTGTGTTTTAGGTTTGGCAGGGCTTAAGTAGAAATACTTATATTGATTTACTTGTAAAATTGAGGGCAAGAATGATGAGAATATTGTGAATATTTCTCACATAAACATAACAGTCAAATATTAGCATTTCTGCTATCTTTGCTTTACTTCTGGTTGGATGGAAGAAGGGTTTGCAATGGATGCCGTATATCTGCTGGGATCAAACAAAAACAAGTGACTGTACTCTCTTTTAGATGAATCATTCAAGGATTTGTCCTTAGAAATGGTGAAGATGTTCACCAAGAGTGAGCATAACTTATAAGAGAAGATAAAAGTTGTATAACTATAAAATATTCTCATTGCTGATAGTCTTAACTCTCAATTTATTTGTATGTAGTTGGTCCCCATTAAACAGCTGATGGTGGAGCCAAGATGAGGAAGGAGGCTAGGCATAATGATTTTCCGTTATTAGTTGGAACATTTAAACATTAAAATTGTAATAGAAATCGCTTAAGCTAGTTTTCAAAGATGAGACATCAAACACGATCTCAGTTTGGGTACACTCACTGTTGGATAATCGGTGGAATGAAATGAAAAGAAGATCTGAAGAAGGGAGAAAGTGAAGTAGAGAAGAAAGAAGTGAAGAGTGAAAAGAAAAGAAGAGAGGAGAAAGAGAAGAACAGTAGAAAGAAATCATAATGTCTGAATTTTCATTATCATCAATTCTAATTTAAAACTAAACAAACTGTAGTATTTATATAATAAAACCAAATCCTATCCAAAACAGTTAAATAACTACACTAAGACAATATAGAAACTAAATACTAAATAATATGGGCTGTCCCTCATCAACACGATGAAAACGCCACCCCTTGAACCCTTTTGTGTAAGGTGACACCAATACACAGTTATGATTATTGATATAAATTAGTTTTTTATTTATGTTTGTTGGCACGGCTCCTTTTGTTTCTTAATAAATGATCTCATTGAAGGAAGTTGTTTGTCATAGATAATAGAAAGGACCAAGACAATGTTTGAGTTTTCCTCTATATACTGCTTAACATGCACATTGAATAATATTGACTTATAATTTTCCCTGCCCAATCTATATGAATAACATAGTATATGCATTTTTCAGGGTAGACTGTCTCTCAGCGAAGCAGGAGATGTGCTCTTGCAGTACAAAAGTAAATCATAACTCGTCTGGCGCCGTTGAAAAGGTTTGTTTTTCTATGCCTCATATTTCTTCTTACTGTTCTCACAGTCTTTATCTATATACTCTTTTGTTAGTTTACCTTCAAGATGAATATTTTTGTTCTGGTTCTTTATATAGAAAAATTAAACCCTACGAAATTTGAATATTTACTATCCTTTTCATTCTGGACATTGCTGTGGCATGTCCCTGCAGCTTGTGCATCTGTTTTACTGGTGACCAGTTGGTGCTTCATTTCATTACAGTTGTTACGAACCTTAACCTTCCTATTTTGATAGCATAAAGTTAATGGTTGCCTACTAGTTGAAGTTTTATGCATATCTGAAATATTGTCGCGTCGTCGTATCTCAGTTGATAATGAATCTGGTTGGCAGTACCACCATGATCTTGAATTCTTGTAGCTCACATGATGCTCGTATTGTAAACTTCCTGTTGTGGTATGTTTTAATGGTACAACTGATGATGAATGCATTTTTTTTTTTGTTCTTGTAATCATGTACGTTCCGTAGTAAGTTAAAAGGAAAAAAAAAAAAAGATTTTTCATGGTCAGATAATTAATGTCAAACCTTTTTGGAGTTGGATAGGGTTCTTTAATTTGCATCTGGGCAATTGCTTCAAGTTTATTTGGTGGCGTCTTTGTTAAATATTTGGAGTGACTGGATAGCTGGTTTGATGCATTGATTTGTGTCTCTATGGGAACATCTAGACCCCTTTTCCCATCTTATTAATTTTACTTCCGTTTTATACTAAAAGAAATTCTTACAAAGGTGTACATTGAGAGGAAATTGCCAAAGGGAAGGTACTGAAATCTCTTAACAGAAGTTTGGTAAATAGATTTTTGTAACAAGAGATGTGCGAAAGGACTCTACTTTGACTAAAGAAAAGAGAGGAAGTAGTTCTGCGTGCTTATTTATTTGTGGCTTCTTCACTCCAAGGTGCTAATGTGTAGTCCTTCCGTACTTGTCTTTCTTTTCCAACTTTTTTTTGGCTTTGGTAGTGGTGTAACACATGGCTTAATAAGGGAGATAGCATTAGATTGGACGGAGTGAAGGAGGAGGACACATGTAGACGATCACAGAGTTCTGCTAAAAAAACTTGTGCTGCATAACCTTACTCTGTTTAGGAAATGGCTTGGTCGTTGTTGTTGGATGTGGTGAGGGTTCATTTATGTAAATTTGAAAGGTGATGGTTGTTGTCCCTCATAACTAGATTCAAATACAATAGTGTATGACTAATGTGCCTTCGATTACTCTTGGTTCACTATATTCGATTACTCTTGGTTCACTATATAGTATCTCAAACTGAACAAGGTTTCAGTATCAGTGGAGATCATATTTGAAAAGTACCAAGTCTTTTTCCCTTTAGGCATACGTACTACCATTGGTTCTTCCAAAGCTTATATACACTGAGTGAATAAGTTGAATGGCCACATCAGTTCAGTTCAGAAGTTCTGTACATATATTTACATTTATCCTGATTTATATATTTTGTTTGTTAGAAATATTATCCATTTTCTAATGCATTGTATTAGGATAGAGGTAGACTTGAAGCCGGAGTTACCACAATACTGGTTCAAACATACGACGGTCACACACGAGACAAATCTCCTGTAGATAATCAAGCAGTCGGTGATCAAAATATATGTCTTGTGTGCAGGCTTGGTGGAAAGCTCTTGTGGGTATTTCTTTTCTCATTGGTGATTCACTACTACTGTTGTCTTTAGTCACAGCTGAATCTATAAGCCAGCTCCTTCATTTTTAGTTAAAGAGCTCTGAAATTTTATCCTCCAAATTTATTTTTGATTTTTTTCTTGCTCTGTATTTCTCCATTTGTTCTCTTAATATGCAACAATTGATGCAAATATCAAAAGAAGAATAGTTACCCTTGTGAATTTTCAGACTTAAAGGAAGAAAGATGATAAGCTACTAAATCAATACAATTAAGCAGTCCATGTCTAATACTCTTTTGTAACTCTTTTTGAAATTACTTGTACTGTATTAGAGTGCGTTGTTTTAGGGTGGTAGAAAATCCTTCCCTTCATAAATCCTTATGAATACGCTTGACCTTCTTAAGCAGAGATATGTTGGTTTTCAATATGCTTCATGAAATTCAGGACTTTGGTACAGTGAGGTCATCAT
This sequence comes from Pelargonium fulgidum, assembly GCA_036897545.1. Lineage (NCBI taxonomy): Eukaryota > Viridiplantae > Streptophyta > Magnoliopsida > Geraniales > Geraniaceae > Pelargonium > Pelargonium fulgidum. The sequence goes on from JAYMTE010000372.1 coordinate 5,934, forward strand.
GTACCAAGTTTATAGTTTTGTATTCAATTCTTTTGATTAAAGAAATGGAAATTTGCAGATAACAGTTTGATGCCACTTAAGAATAAAATTGTTGGTAGTATTCTCTTCTTCTTTTTAGGCCTGGAGAAACAGAAGGTAGTCAATGTTTGATTTTGTTAAATCCTCAAGCTATATCTGTGATGGTTCTTGTAACAAGACCAAGTCCAAGTAGTAGGAAGTGGTGGTTAGAATCTCTGGTTCTTGATACAATTCAAATTGATTCACCCCCTAAACAATTCAAAGTCACTACCAAATTGGACATGGTTAACAATAAGGAGAGAATCACCCAATTCACCCGATTCACATATGCTGGTCATAACTCATAAGAGATTAGTCGTACCAGATAAGGTCGAATCTGTCTTGACCGGTATTGAGAAAAAATTCATGATTATTATTTTTGATTTATGAAGTTGTTTATTTTAGTTTAAGCTATTTTTTTTTTCTGGTAGTAATTGATATGTTAATGATATAACTCTTTAATAAAATTGTGTTGTTTTGCTTGAATCTTCTGATTCGATTTTATTCCAATTCATAGAATTCACATTCGATTCATGATTTGAATCACAATTTCACATCACAAGTAGAAAATGGTTCTGGGTACTATGAGATGCAGTTTTAAGTGGAATTTGGCTATGCTGTTGAGTTTAAGTTAAAACTGCTTGAAGCAACAGACGTGAGAGGGTAGCAGCCAAAACATCAATTGCTACATTCTAACTAAAATTTATTTCTGACACAGGACATGAAGCAACATGAATAGGTCATATTATGTAGTGAAAATTATATATTTGGACTCATCAAAATATCAGACTTGAATCTATATGAAAAGTGCCTGACATCTTCTGAGGTGTTCCACAATTTTATTTTATTACTGTTTCTTTATTCAGGTGCTGTGATGGAAGAGGATGCAAGCAAAGTTGCCATCTCTCATGCTTAGATCCTCCGTTGGAGGATGTTCCTCTTGGAGTTTGGCATTGCCCCGATTGCAGTAAAAAGAAGATAGAATATGGGGTACATTCTGTGTCAGAAGTAGAGTCGATATGGGATGCTAAAGAACTGGAAGGATCAGATACTGGCGGTATGTGAAAAAATACACTACTTCATTTTCAATATGCTGGTTGGTTAAGTTTTTAGTTTTGAGTTTGACTTGTGATCATGTTACTTCTTGTTTTACTGATTAGTTTGGTTGAGCTCTTAGTTGAGTCTGCACTTCTTACTCATTATGATATTCTGATTGTAGGATCAGGCAAGCTGAAGCAATTTTTTGTTAAGTACAAAGGTCTTGCCCATATTCACAATCGTTGGTTGCCTGAAAGTCAACTGCTGCTTGAAGCTCCCCATCTTAATGCAAAATTTAACCCAAAAAACATGGTAATATTTCTAACAGAAACATCCCGTTTCATTTGTTAGGTCATTTTATAAATAGTAGAAACACATCCATTGCATCACAGAGTAGTGTTTTTCCTTTTAATAACACTGTTACCTTCAGCTTGTAAAATGGAAGCAGGAGTGGATTGTGCCACATCGTTTGCTACAGAAAAGATCCTTAATGTCTTCTAAGCAACATAGTGAGCATCATTGTGGAGGTGCCAGAGATACTTTAGATTGTTGTTATGAGTGGCTTGTCAAATGGCGTGGTCTTGATTATGAGCATGCTACGTGTGATTTTTGGAATGCTCCATTTTTGAATTCACCTCAAGGTCAGAGCCTTGTGTCGGAATATGAAAGCCGACGACGAAAAATGACAAAGAAAGCTTCTTTCCTTTCTAGATCAGACAAGGTGCTCCTAGACTCAACATTGAATACAGAAGTATTTATTTATTTTTCATTAAGTTTTCCTTTATTTGGATTTCTATTGTGTTGCAGTCATAGATGTGTGATGTTTCAATTAAATGTACTGAAATTGTTCTGGCGACAATTTCAACTTAAATTGACAAGCAAGCCTAATCTGAAAATATTGCTGAAGCTTGTTGCCTTGTTCTATATTGTCTTGTTTAATTATATGCAATTTGCTGCATTTTAAGCTCGGATATTGGTAAACTGTAACATCGCTGCTCTCAAAGTATTATTGAAGTTTCTTGCTAGTTGTTTAGTTGGGTCTTGGGTCCCGTTTTTTATCTTTTGAGCTTGATGATCCAATTTTCTCCAGTTATTTGCTGTTGGTTATAACACTGATCCTTGCCACTATTATTGACAATATTGTATGCTTTCTTTTCTTCTCCAAAGGCTGATTTTGCCCTTTGGCTATCAACTTGCAGATAGTGGATGGAAAGGAGAATCCATTTACTAAATTGTCTCAGCTGCCAGTTGGAGGTTCACCAGGTCTTGATAATAGTAATAATGTAGACATAGTTAACAAGCTCCGTGAGTTTTCACACAAGGGTCAGAATGCTATTATTATTGATGACCCGGTAAGCTTGAAACAATCCTCTTAATTTACACCATGCCTGGTATTTTATGATTATTCTATTGGTTTTCGTGTAATTTTTTGCGATGGAGGAAGTTGTGGCATCCGTAATGTGTGAATTAAATGGTGAATTTGCATAATCTGATTTGAAGGATGTTATTCGGAAAGATTTGCTGTTTTGTTCTATATAGTAGTCTCAATCATTTTCTTGCACTGGAAAGTAGGATCTCTCGGGTTTTAATATTTCTTTTATCATAAAATTTTCTTTATGGCTTTAAATGGGTCGATTACTTTTGTTGTCTCGACGTCCTCTTCAAAGTATCTTTGTTGATGTATCTGAAGTTGATTATTTGTATTATTAAATAATTCTCTATCCACTCCTGTATAATATATATTAGTTTCTTTGAACACGAAAAGTCCTGTTGATGAATTTATATTTAGCTTTCACTTGGTCTTAATGTTTGGAATTACTTGTAACCCTATGATTAGATCCAGACTTTAAAGTTATTGAAGTTTTTGGAACTAGGTTTATTTTTAGGAAGAGGTTTGATGTATACTTATAGCATGAGGCAAACCTAGAGTGGCAGGAAATATGATCGTTGGACAATTTTTTCCTCACGATTGGATCTTTCAATTTTTAAGCAATTTTAATAGCATCTTTAGAAACTGTGCTATCTTTTTCATTCATTATGGGAAATATGATTTCTGTATGCTAGAATTGTCTTTATTTCTTGAAACATCTGTAACCCCCTCTCCTTGTGGCCCGGTTTGCACTATTAGTCCCAAGGAGTTTCGTCAAAGGATTCATGTAGCGCTGTTATTCTTGAGATTCTTTTTGTTTATTGTTGCTATTTCTTGTGTGTATAATAGTAATTATATTCTAGCTGGTCAAGTCATTGTTGAGGTACTTGTATGCTTTATGTTTTTCTTATACATTATTTCTGATGAATTGTATACTCGCAGGAACGAATTTTGAAGGTGATTTTGTTTATAGTTTCTCTGCAATCGGATGCATCTCAACCATTTCTGATCATCACCGCTTCTGATGCGCTTCATTTATGGGAATCTGAGTTCTCACGATTGGCACCATCTGTGAATGTTGTTGTTTACAGTGGGGGCAAAGATGTAAGGAAAAGTATCCGGTTATTGGAGTTTTTTGAGGAAGGTGGTTGCATAATGTTTCAAGTACTTATATCCCCAATAGAAGTTATTGTTGAGGTATATCTTTGCAGCTCCAGTGACAAAATTTGGTATTGAAACTTTTCTTTGGACTGTACTTGAAATTGAGATGTCTCATCGTAAAGTTGAACATTCTGTTTATTTTTTTTTATTAATTCGTGTGATAGCTTGATCGGTTGATCCTTGTCAGTATGATGGATAGATACATGTAATATCAGATTGTCAAGCTGTCTCCGTAGTTACACCACAAGCACATTTATTTATATTTTCTAATATTTTCTATATGCATGCCTTCTCTATGTCATTCAGTTTATATTCTCCTGCAGGATCTGGAAGTGCTAGACTGCATTGGATGGGAAGGAATAATTATTGATGATTGTCAACATTTCAGAGTTTCTTCACATTTTGAACAAATTAAGATGCTAACTACTGATATGAGACTTCTTCTTGTTACTGGTCAACCAAAGGTTTTGTCTTCTCTTGTACTTCATGGTTGTTTTTATTTAACTGTTTGGCTGATGAAATGATGTTGGGTTTTCAGGATAGTGCAACAGAGTACATGAAGCTGCTAGCTATACTTGATTCTTCCACTGATTTGTGTGATACTGATGTCTTGGGAGCCAGTTCTGATAACTCTAGTAAATTGAAGGAAAAACTATCAAGGTATATTGTAAGTGAAGGCAAGTCAGACTTCTCTCGGTTTATAGAATACTGGGTTCCTGTTAGGTTATCAAATATACAGCTTGAGCAGTATTGTGCAAATCTTTTGTCGAATTCTATACCCCTCCAGTCACTTTCCAGGACCGATCGCTTTGGAGCCCTGTGTGATATTCTTATTTATACTCGGAAGGTAGGTTGGTGAATTTTCTGCTTTTGTTGTATAGTTGAATTAGGTGACGTTTCGGTTAAAAACTCTCTTTTTTTCTTCTCTCTCTCTTTCTTTTTTCCCAATATTATTCCTTGATCATAATCTTTAGAATCTTGTACTCTTTGATACTTGTGTGTCAGATTGAGCTGAAATGGATACAGATTGTGAAGGTCTTCTATCTGTCATCCAAAATTTTTACACCATTTCAGCTAATTATGTTTATTTTTAGTTCTAGGAAGGCATGTTGAATGAAAGATTCATTTGATTGGTTATTGCTGTGCATAGGTAGGAAGTTATGAGTGTTTTTCTGTAATTAAGCAAAAAAGAAAGTTGATATGAAATAGTGTTAGGATTACATTAATCTTCTCGAAATATGTATTCTATAATTGAGACTATGGGCAACGCTTTCATTTTTGCATATCAAAATGAGATGCAGAACCACCCTAATAACCTTGGGATTCTTTTGGAAACCTAAGATTTGGTTATATTCAGTTACTTATTATAATTTTATTTATAAGTCATATCACAATCTACAAGAACACAAGCTCATTAACCTGTAAACATTTCTCCTGTAATAGATCATTAGAGTTTGAACATCAATATAGGTTGTATATGTAAGAGGTTTGTATTAAACTAGTTATGAGCTATAGATACTATCCTTTTATTTTATACAGTTTTCCTATTGAAAGATGCTTACAGGGTTTTCCCTTACAGTGCTGCGATCATCCCTATTTATTGGACCCTTCACTACAACCATCACTGACTGAAGGCCTTCCAGCAGCTGAGATTTTGGATTATGGAATAAAAGCAAGTGGCAAGCTACTTCTACTAGAGTCTATGCTTTTGGAGATGAAGAATCGGGGTTTAAGAGTACTTGTTCTGTTTCAGGTGAATGATCTTCTGAGTTTGATCTGCTATATGCCATTGCTAGTGTACCAAGGTTCTTGTTACTTCTACAGTACTAGAAGGCCGTGTTAATTATTTTGTCTGAAGTATGCTTTCTATGTTCAAAGTTCAAACATACATGAAACCTCCAAAAATAAATGAATAATAATTTGATGATTTGAGAAGCAATTTTTCCGCTTTGCACAATCCTTTGTTTTGCATAATTTTATTGATAGCTGCTGCCATATTAGAGCTTCCACATTATTTTAAGTTTGGCCTCGATTTAAAGGCAAAATGTGGATTTAGATTAAATGTCAGTAACAGTATGTAATACTAGACTCTAATTAAGAAGATAGGTTTCTAATGGCACCTGAAAAATTACATTCTTCTTTTGCAACACTCTGTACCATCAGTAGAAAAGAGCTTTGTTTGATTCACGCTTAGAAACATCTTTATGAAAAGAAATGATGTTAAAAGTTTATTTTCAGCTATATTAAAAGTCTGTAAGTGAAAGGTATTAACAGTTTAAAATTTCTTAATATAATCAGGAAGATGCTATAGGCTTTCAATCCAATATTCTTTTTGGAGAGGGTTCTTAGCTTCAATATACTTTTGGTCTCCTTGTAACTTTATTCTTTGGTATTTGGTCTTTTGTTTCTTTGAATTGCACTTATTGCCATATTTAGTTATTTTATTTTTAATATGGGGTCATCTCAACTTCATCTTCTCTGTTTTTTTTTTTTTTTTTTTTTTTTTTGTAATGTCAACTGAATTATTGGTTCTCAGCTTTGTTTGTGTAAATTTGAGAATTTGTAATTTTGTTCGGATGGTATTATAAAATTCATATTTTCCTTGTTACCCACAAATATTTTTTTTTCTCTGTAGTCTATACCTGCATGTTTTTCTTACAAATATAACTTTTGCTATGTATGCTTCGTGTATGCATGTCATTATTATCACATCTATGCTTTTCTGATTGACAGTCAGTTGGTGGTTCTGGAAGAGATGCTATTTCTATAGGAGATATATTGGATGACTTTTTGCGACAGAGGTTTGGTCTAGATTCTTATGAGCGAATTGATGGGCTTGCTTCCCCTAAGAGCAAGCAAGCTGCACTGAGCAAGTTCAACAACAAAGAGTGTGGGAGATTTGTATTTTTATTAGAAACCCGTGCTTGCTTTTCCAGCATCAAACTATCTTCGGTTGATAGTGTGATCATATTTGGTAGTGATTGGAACCCTCTAAATGATATAAGAGGTCTGCAAAAGATAACTATTGACTCGCAGTCTAAACAGATAAAATTATTCCGTTTATATTCATATTGCACAGTGGAAGAAAAGGCTTTATTGCTTGGAAAGCATGGCATGAATTGGGCCGGCAATTTACAGTGCATAAGCTGCACTACCTGCCAAAAGCTACTCATGTGGGGGACCTCATATCTTTTCAGCAAGTTGGATGAGTTTCATGGTTGCAGTACTGCATTGTCCAGTGCAGGTACCATGACTGAGCAATCTCTTTTCAGTGACGTAGTCCACGAGTTTTCGACCATACTTGCTCAAAAGGGCATAAACAACAGTACTCTCAAGTCTATCTTGAATATTAAACAGAATGGAGGAGTTTACTGTCAGAATTTTTCATTGCCTGGAGAGCGGGAAACTCAGTTACCAGATGAAGAGCTACCCCAGGTTTTCTGGAAAAAGCTGTTGGAGGGAAAGCATCCTCAGTGGAAATATAAATCAAGCAAGTCATCATCACAAAGGAACCGGAAAAAGGTTCAGTATTTTGAAAAGTCGCCGGTTGAACGTGAGGTTGGGAATGAGGAAGGCACAAAGAAACGTAAAAAGATTATCAGCAATAGCATTGATCCACCCTCCCGGAATTCTGTGCGAGATGAAGCAAAATTTGTTGCAGGAACAAAGGAAGGTAAATTGTTGATACTGTTTAAGAGTTCAAGATTAACTTTCATGTGTTTTCATTCTATGATCTTTCTTTGTTCAATATATATGACTATTGTGAGTAAGGGTTGTAATTTTCCTGGCAAGCCATAATTTGCAATCTGAAAGCATGTCTTACTTCTCTAGGAGGTTCCATAACTCCAGCAAATGATGCGCGTGAATCTGTGTCTCCGACAACTTCTCATTCGTTCACAGATGAATTTGAGGGAGGGCAGAAATTGCGTGATGCACAGAAAAGTCTTTACCTTCTTTTGAAGCCAGAAGTATCTAAACTCTGTGAAACTCTACAACTATCGGTATGAGTCACTTCCTTACCATGAATAGTATGCACTAAAATATTGATTTATATATTGCCATATTTTTTTTTTTTTGTGTCTGAACTGATGTTCCATGTGGTTGTCTCATGTGCAAGACATGTGCATATTATTTTTTCTTCCCATTTCAGTATCAAGAGGATTGTTTTAGTAGGGATTGATTGATGATTCTTTTTTTTTTTTTTGGTTTTCATTTCTCTGGGCTTCCCTCTTATGACTTGTGAGACATGTGTAAAATTGTCGTGTATTTGGACTCAGACTCACTGTTATCATCCATACTATAATACTATGTGATCTAGGACAAATGCGAAAATAGAGAAACAGATAGAAAATAATGAAAAGAAAGGATAGGTTTTGGACAAAATGGGAGAAATAATAATGAATAGGGGAACAAGAGGAAAAGAAAACAAGAAAGAGAGAAGAAAGGAAAAAGGATGTCACAATTAAGTCTGAATTTTCAATATCATCCACTATGCTTCAAAATTAAACAAACATACTATTTATAGAGAATACAATGAAGTTCTATCTTGAATTTGTTATATAACTTCAAATCGATAAAAAAACTAAATGCTACATATTCCTATCCTAAAACAGTTGAATAACTACTTCTTTGATCCTCATCACTATGCCATTGTTTGTTTGATTGAACATGATAATCTCTGCTGTTTATTTAGCAGTTGTTTTCAAAATCTTTATGTCATTATTGATATGATTGAACATGATCATCTTTGCAGTATATATAGCAGTCATTCTCTGATGATATGTTGCTACGATGATGTAAATGCAGGATGATATCAAGTATATGGTTGAGAAGTTTCTTGAATATGTAATGAATAATCACCACGTCAGCAGGGAACCAGCCACCATTTTACAGGCTTTCCAGATATCTCTGGTATGATTATTTGTTTTATATTTACTAAAGTACAGTTTTATTTGTTTACAAGTGTTCCTTTATAATCATATAAAATATCAAACAATCTTGTATGTATAGAAATCAAAACATGCTTTGTATGTTGCAGTGTTAGCTGAGTCTTTTAACTCGTAACCCATTTGCCTTCTTGTGAATTTTTATTGTGTGGGTACTCTTACAGCAAATGAATAGTGAAGTCCCTTAAATTTTGATTTGAGGTAAAGTTGTATCATAAAATTCCTGCTAAGAAGTTTACTATTTTCAAGGATCTATTTTATGGGTTAAAGTACAAGGGATAAGATTTAAACTACTCCCTCTGTCCGAAAATGAGTGTCCCAAGTATTGTCTGAATCTTCGAATTCAGCTGCATTATTTAGACTAGAATATAGTTCTGTGAAGATCATATCATGTCTTATGAAATTAGACCTTCAAAACTGTCCAGTTCTACCACATTATGCTAGTCTAAACTCATCATTATGTGTATGTAGATGCTACGAGTGTGCTATTGTTTGTGAGCATAAATCTAGCAAGTCTTCTATTTCATTCTAATGAACATTCATCTGCATTACACCTAGAAATGCATATGTGCTATTGCTCTTTAGCTTAAATCCAGCAAGTCTTATCTTTCTTTCTTTCTTCTATTGGAACCCATATACATGACAGGTGCTTCCCACATGTTTACATAGTGCAACAATGATACGTTAATAAGCATATTTTGTTTAGTTAGCTGATGTGTGTTAGGTCTGTAAGCAAATGACCTTTTATGACTGTATGGTATGTGTAACGATGCTTTACTGTGCAAATTTCAGTGCTGGACTGCTGCTTCGTTCCTGAAAAAAAAGATTGATCACAAACAGACTCTTGAACTTGCAAAGCATCATTTAAAGTTTGGCTGCAATGAAGAAGAAGCAGATTATGTCTATTCAAAGCTGCGCTGTTTGAAGCATATGTTTTTATATCGTACAGGATATTTGAAGATAATCAACTCTCCAAAAGCTTCTTCTTTGTCTTCTAAAGATTTTCCACTAGGCAGTCCAAATGCCTCTATCCATCAGCAAGCCTATTCTGCAGACCAGTTACCAAATATCAGAAAATTGGTAGAAAGAGATATCTCCAGAAGTATAAAAAAATTGCAGAAGAAATGCAAAAAACAGTTGTCAAAACTAATATTGATGCAACATGAACAAGTTAAGGAGTTATGCAGAATCTACGAGGAAGAGAAGGCAGAGCTTGAGAGTAAACATAAAACAGAGCTGGCTGTTGTTAACTGTCTTGATAGGAGCTCAGCCGCAACAGATAGACTAAAGATGCTGGAAAATGCTTTTGCTACAAAAGTTGAACAACATAAACAACAAATGAACATGCACCTTGAAGATCTTAGGGAAATGCAACTATCTGACAGGAAAAAGGAGGAACAGAAATTTACCCTTTTGGAGGATGAAGTGAAGTCTTGGTCACAGGTTGAATTATTAAATAGGCTGCTGTCTGATGAATCTAGTTGTGTGTTAGAAAACCTGAATACCTGTGATCGAGAAGGAGCTCGTGATAGTATTGAGAATGTTACCTGGGAAGAACAGAGGTCTGACAAAATTGCACACGGTTTGTCAAGGGATGTCAGCGATGATGCTGTAAGGTCTGGAAACCGGATTGAAGCAGTCACTCATCCAAATTTGAAGGAGGGGTTGGAGATTATGGGCTCAGATGGGGAGCTTGAACAACGTTCAGTCAATGTGCCTTTATCTGAAAGCGGAATTTGGAAGGGGACCATGTCAAACTTGACCAATGGAGAAGTTTCCCTAAAATTGCCTAGAACATCCCAGTTGAGTGATGGTTCAGCTGATGAACAAATTCCTGATGCAGCAACGGTAAGCATTCCTGATGAAGAGCTACGGCATGCTGCATCTGAAACTGTTTCTGCTGTTCCAGAAGGTGTTAACATCAATAGGGACAACAGCTGTGCTGATGCTAGGGCCTATGATAGACCAACTGCTATGCAGATTGATCAACAGAATGGAGAGGGTGGTACCATCAATCAAGATTCGTCTCAGCGGGACCTATTGCCCTTAAATCAGGTAAGTTTCCTCCTTTTGGACTACATCGTCATATGTTCTGTTTTAAGAGTCATTTCAACAAGGTTATATTTATTTTGTGGTTATGTAATGTTGAAGATTTTGTAGAATTATACCCAAACCTATTTTGAGATGATTGTATAATGTAATTTCTCTTGGCGACTGTTCTGTGACATTGTTTTGTGCTAAGACGTTTTTGATTTATTAGAAATAGGAACTAATATAACTGCCCTATGATTATCAATTAATCAATGATCATTACATGGCCAGGTACTCGAAGATCAATGTTCCCTTCCTTCCACATCTACAGAAATTCAAGATGAAGAAGCACCTGGTAGTGAAGTGTGGCACGATACTCAACCCAGTGATCCTCCACAATGTCATTCAAATGCTGGTGTATCATCTCATTGTAGTAATTTTGAGGTACCGGATATAGAACCCGTAGTGCAATTACAGCATGATTTCCTTTCAGCTGGTGAAATTGAACAGCTGCCTCGTATTGAAGAGCAGAATGGACCCCACCAAGTTGAACCTCCACAGCTCCATCCCTCTGATGCTGAAAATTTGGATCGTGGTCATAATGAAGCACCTGTCATCGATACTCCTGCGCAGCTGACACCAGATTCCTCTTCTGAACAGCCTAATAATGAAGAGCGGAATGTTACTCTTCAAGTTGAACACCCTCTATCTCATACAGTTGATGATGTACCATCTGAACATGGGATTCATGAGGCACCAGTTAGAGAGCCTGTGGTGCGATTGCAGGTTTCTGCACCCTTAAATTCCTCTTCTGGTAATCCACCTGTTTTGCCTTCAGCTGATGAGAGTCGACAGCAGCCTAGCACTGAACAGCGAACCACTTCACAACCTGCTCTGTCCTCGGGAACATTGGCTGACCACCCCCAGCACCGCCAAGTACCAAGTGCCCCAGTGGTGTCTCGGATGCCTTTACCTGTTACTCTGGACCCACTTCAGAACGAGTTGGATAGATTACGTAAAGAGATAGACCATTCTGTCAAGACTCATGAAGATACGGTAAGTTTCTGGTTTTCTTCATGTCTATTTCCATTTCCATTTCTTTCCATTAGAGGCTTCACTGGACACGTTTCCTTAAAGTAGTACTTTGACTATCATGTGCCCTAAGTTAATTCTAGTCATCAAGTTGCAATTATCTTTGACTGTTGTCTTTTTTACTTTAACCTGCCTTCCTTATGAGCAGAAGCGGCAGCTGAAAGCTGACTGCGAAAAGGAAATAGAGGAGGTTGTTGCTCAAATTCATAAAAAGTATGACATCAAGCTTCAGAAGATTGACACTGAATTTTTGGCTAAAAAGATGGAAATGGATGTAAATCATAACAAAGTTCTAGTGAATAAGATATTGGCAGAGGCTTTCAGGTGTAAATGTATGGATAGTAGGGCATCCGGCTCGCAAGGAATGCAGCAAGGTAATTAATCTCTGAAGAGACGTCTTTCTTGTATGCAGCATTTTTTTTTTCATTGTGTGCAAGCTCCTGATCTTTATTTATATTGCCAGATCCGGCAAGTTTCAGGCAGCAGCTGGTTCAGTTGCAGCAAACTGGACAGAGAACTGGACAGAGGCCGCCCTTAGTCAACGGTATGTCTGCAGTATCTGCTCAACCTCCAAGTGCAGCCAGCTCTCGGTCTTCTCTTCCGGCAGCTGGTTCACATACCCCATCTTTCCCTCGGCAGCCTGTTCACCATTCCCGACCTTTTGCAAGTATTCTAGCGAGACCTCCTCACATAAGCCCTATCTCTCATTCGGCAGGAAGCCGTCTAGGTACCAGTGAAATTCGCACACCTGCCCCACACTTACAACGCTTTAGGCCTTCAACGGGAATGTCTTCAGCAAATCTCCAGGCCCTTCCCAGTGGGATGCTGAGTCAGCAGGCACCTAATAATCACCCTGCTAGTTCTCCTTCAACGATTTTGTCTACAACTAGTCTCCAGCCTCCTCCCAGTGGGATGCAGAATCAGCCGGCACCTAATAATCACCCTGCTAGTTCTCCTTCAACAACGACATTGTCTTCATTTAGTCTCCAGCCTCCTCTCAGTGGGATGCAAAATCAGCCAGCACCTAATAATCAACCTGCTAGTTCTCCTTCAGTGGCATTGTCTTCATCTAATCTCCAGCCTCCTCCCAGTGGGATGCAAAATCAGCCAGCACCTAACAATCACCCTGCTAGTTCTCCTTCAACGACCTTGTCTTCAACTAGCGTCCAGCCTGCTCCCAGTGGGATGCAAAGTGAGCGCGTACTTACTAATCACCCTGCACAATCTCCCACATCTAGTCAGATGCCTCCCCGTCCACCATTACCGTCTGCTTCTACTCCGGCCCATCAACCTGGAACTTCCAGTGGGCTGCCATTATCTGCTGCACAGTTGCTTGTGGAT
>JAYMTE010000373.1:0-18963 GCA_036897545.1 Pelargonium fulgidum
TCTATTTTAATTAGGTTGTTTCCTATTTCTAGTATTTCCCTTTTCTAGTTCATATGTCTTGCATAAATTAAGAGTTTGCTATTCAATAATAATATACAATTCTTCTCTTCAAATTCAACAACTGTGAACTAAGACATTTCTGTTTTAATGTTTACATGAAAATGCTCCAAAGTTTCTATAGGCTTGGATTTAACTTCATAACGAATAAGATTCCTACACATGAAAATGCAATGTGATAATAGCAAACTTCAGCCTTATAAAAAATGCACATACCTTTTCTGGTTCTTCATTATTAGTACTGCCTCCACAAGTTAGTGGATTTCCTGTTTCCGAGAGGATCTTGTCTGCTCCAAAATACTTAGATATCTGATTCTTTTTTACTTCAGCAGAATCACCAATCTTAAGGTCTTCAACTATGGAATTATTTTGATTCCTTAAGACAGGCACTTCAGATAATACTGTGCTGATGTTTTCATGCTTTCTCTTATTTACACTTACAAATTTGGCGAGTGATGATTGAACAAAGCTATTACGATTGAATGAGTCTTTACGTCCAACACTTTCTTTCTCAACCACTCTGGAAGGAGATGGAGCGTGTTGATCCTCTGTAAGTCTACTGTGAGCAGTCAACTGTCTATTGTCACCCTTAAAACAACTATTGGACTTTTCATCGGTGTGGAATCGAAGACTAAAGTCCTTCCCCATTGAATACTCGTCAATACGGTTAATCGGTTCTTCCACAGCATGCAGACTCTTACAATTGCTTTCAACTGTCCTGATTGGGGTACTTTTCTGAACAATATTTTCCTCATTGTTAAGTTCATCAGGTTCCCTCAAAATTGGAGACAATTGCTTCAGTGGTGTATAAGATTTTCCAAGAGGTGAATATAATTCGGACCTCTCTGCTCGCTGAGTAGGCTCCTCAATTTTATTAACAGAATAACTGATGTTACTAGAAGAATATATCTTCTGTAATCCTTCTCTCAAGCCATGCAATATGGAGATTTCATCAGAAAAGAAAACTTTCCTTTTATCAGGTGTTACATTGACATCGCAAGCCCTAGTTGGAATAGTGAAGTTCATGATTGCAATAGGATACTGTTTGGAATTTGCACCTTTATACATCTCATTCACAAGCTTTCCAACTTTGGGCATATCCACTGGTCGACCATTTACGAAATAGAATTGTCTATCACCCAAATTGCGTCCACTCCCCATACCTGATTTGGAAATAAAACCATCAACTTTGCAATCGTCTGAAATAGATACAGACAAAGGTTCTAAGCAGTTGAAGGTGCTCATGCCAAATACAGTTATAATGTTATCCTTCAGGGAACCACTTCCTTGAGTTTTAAGGACGACAGACTTTACATTCTTCCCAGTTATGTTGGTGCAGACTAACCGAACCCCTTTGGCGATAAGGGCATATGCCTGGAAAATTAAACACGACTGTCAAGATGATACAGATACACGCACAGGTTCCTGTCATCTAAGAGGCAAAGCTAAAACAGATAACTCATGACCCTTTCTAGCAGTATAATGACAGACCAAGAGGCTTGAATGAAAAAATATGGGTGGAGAAACGTTGTGTTATATATGGTGATCTTTATGAAACCCCAATTGGACCTGGAGCACATCACTACTATTATTATTTCTGATCTAACTCTAAAATATATATATATATATATATAAGGACAGGTAGTCTAATAAAACTCGTCCTACATTTATTTTTTATTAAGGTAAGGAACATCTGAAATGACACAAGAAAAGTCGAACTAGGAAGGCCTGGTTACTGAATCACTTGCAAACGGTATGTTCCAGGCCCATTTAGAAGACAGGAACCTGGTTATTGGTTATATTTCAGGAAAGATGCAAGCATCATGCAACCAGGAGGCGTGTAATTTTATAAAATTGGCACAGAACATATCCCAAACCATTAAAGCAACATGATGATGATACTATTATATATCATAAGGCGTGAAACCAGTAAACACTAAAATTTCGATCATAATGATGATGCATATGAAGAACTATACAAATAAAGTTAGCAGAAGATATGAGACAGAAAACTGTGACTTACATTCAATAAAGATACGAGCTTTCCATATTCTTTGCGGATGTTTCGTGCAAACTCTTTGCTTCGAACTGGCAAATTGGAAAACAACTTCTTAAGCATGACAGTAGTACCAACTTGGCGTGCAGTTTTCCTTTCCTCTGTCAGCAAACCCGAATGGTCAAATGTCAAGTGTGTCGCAACCGTCTCGTTTTTTGTTCTTGTCTCAACAGTCAAATTCCCTAAAGCACAAAGGGAGCTCAGTGCTTCTCCCCTGAACCCAAATGTGGTCAAAGACTGAAGATCAGGAAAATCAGCTAATTTGGATGTGTGATGCTTGAGAGCAAGAACCTACACCAATTAAAGCAACACAATCAGTATCAACATTTAGAACCTACTAATTTCTCAGGAAAAAAAAGGTAAGCCCAAACCCTTATGCTCAAGATATCCAATCAAAATGATGCATATACAAAAACTGATGAAGGTAATTTTAAATTGGCAAATTCTTAACTAATTACATTGAAAATCTAAGGAACAAAAAGCCAAATCGTATTATGCTTAATTGCAAAAAATCGCAACAATTAGAGCACAATGAGTATAAGCTATTCTGTTCACATCCACTCTGTACTAATTTACTGGGAAAAAAAGGTAAGCCCAAACCCCAATCTATCCAATTGAAGTATTGCATTCAAAAAACACAAACCTGAACCAGGTGACCAGTAATTAACCAAAAATAATAACTAGGAACTGATAATTTTCAGCTAATTACAATGAATCGGAAGATGCCAAAAAAGTCACATTGCTAACACTACAGAATTAATCCGAGGCAAAATCATGACAATCCAACTAACACACATCTTGAAATTTTAAGCTAATGTTCAATCTATCTTATTGAAGTGTTGCAGATAAAAAACACAAAAACTAATTAAAGTGATCAGTAATTAAGCACAAATTAATTACTAAACTTTAGATTCTAAGCTAATTACAGTGATTCAAAAGAAAGCAATGAACAAAAAGCTGATTAAAGTGATCAGTAATTAAGCACAAATTAATTACTAACCTTTAAATTCTAAGCTAATTACAGTGATTAAAAAAAAAGCAATGAACAAAAAGCTACATTGTAAACAGAATCAACGAACAGAAAGCCACATTGTCACCAACAGAGCTCACACACCTTGAAATTGTTCGGCGAAATGCCACAACCATTATCAACGACCTGGAACCAATCTTGACCGTACTCTTTGAGAGCAATCTCGATGCAGGTCGCTCCAGCATCCAAGCTGTTCTCGACCAGCTCCTTGACGGCCGATGAGAGGTCCAAAATCACCTGGCCGGCGCAAATTCGGTGGACCACGCCCTTGTTTATAGGCTTGATGATCGCGGAATCAGCCTGAGACGCTTCTTCCATCAAAAGCCACAATTAGATTTGCCCGCTAGCAGAGGAAGATGAGAGATTTAGGGTTAGGGTTTGGGCTGTAGAGGACGTCGAGAGAGATACTTCAGTTCTCGCGCGAAATTGACAGTGATTTTGCCGCTAAAATTAAGACTAGGCGTGACTGAGTTTGGATCGAATATGATTTGGTTGCGCAATAATTTGCACATATGGTACTTCAAATATTTATTTTGTTTTATATTAAGCAACTAACTAATTTGTATTTTGATTTTGTCCTCAAATTATCTATATCGTTACAGTTCAGTCTCAAACTATGCTACTTTCTTATAATTTTGTTTAATTTGTATCTATGTATTAGTTACGTTATATTTTCTTTGTTTGGACACTTTCATTGACGTGCAACATGGTCACCGTATCAATCTTATCTAATTTAACTCATCGTTCAAAAATTTAACCAATCTATGCATCACGTGGTTGTCAAATCAACAAAAATTTATCAAGTCAATAACATCACATTTATTATATTAGACAAACTCAAAACAAAATAATATACATAATTAATAACCAAATTGAATCAGTACATGTAATTTGATAACCAATTTGAAACAAAAATAATTAGAAGACTAACAGAACATTTTTCTTGTTCTCTCATTCATGTACAATTGTTGTATACTTTCTTTATTATTCCCGTGCTTATATGTTGTAGCAAACAAAAGAGACGACAGTTTCTTTAATAAACTATTGATAATTGATATGTAACTGAGAGAAAAATAAGCAATAATCTCAATTCAAACAAAAATACAAGTGGAATATAACACTACTTTCAAAACACAAGGTATACATCAACACACATCGATATTTCAAACACGAATACAAATTGATCTACAAACAAAACCACCATAACTAGTTATGTTTGAAACAAAATACCCTTTATTCTACTTCTGATCCTCCAAAGAAAATAATATATTGCAATAAAAAAATTACAACATAAAAATTAAATCAACCCACCAAAACACCAACCAATTTGGTCATGAATTGTAACAAAAGTAGCAAGAAAAAGAAATGCAAAATATGCTTATTCAATTAATCCAATATGTATGTAAAAGAGTTAACAAAAGAAAAACTTTGGTTAATATAAAAACCATACCAATATTCTTAAGACTCCTAAAAGATCAAAAGAGTAGAAACAAATTTGAGAGAGAAAGAGAACCTATATATGATACAATGAGGATGGGACCTGAAATGGAATTTCCATAAATTAGGGTCCTCAGCAGCAATTGAAGAACAAAAGAGACGACGACGAATTCCTATACACATTCCTCTCTACATGAAATAGCTTAACGATTTCTTCTTCCTAGATCCGCCTTCTCCATACAAATCATTCCATTGTACCAACTCGGTCATGTTTGTAGACTCTGATGACACGCTTGCGCAAACCTGCATCCCATACGGCAAAAAAATTGAGTTCCCAACTTCGTAATACGTGCAAATTAAAGTATTGCATCCGCCCCCACCAATGCTTATCAAAACTTAAATAATGTCAAAACAATCAACTCGATGTTTAAGCGTGTTGAGCTTGTGGAGTGTTGTAACAACCAGCACATAAATGGGTCGTGTAACTCAAACTTGTTTAATAATCGAGTTGTAGCCTTGTTGACCCAACTTTCACGACATGAGTGCGCTATGTGATCACATTAAACCACCCCCTAGTGCAACTTAACCACTACCTTCGTATAGAAGTTTTACCTACTTGAACCCATAACCTCAAGGTCACAAGGCAGCAACTTAAATGTTGTGCCAAGGTGCCCGTCTCCGACATGTATATAAATGACACTGGATTTCTGACCCCCAATAATGTTTTAAATCCCCATGTTTTTCTAAAAAAATGAATGGACTTAACGTGATCGACACCCTCACACATCGAAAAGCATGACTATCCGTAATTTGTATGCACTAACATACCAAATATAAATGATCACATATTATTATTGAATACCAAATATAAATTACTCCCTCTGTCCCAAAAGTGTCTTGCTTTCGATTTTAAGAAAAATTATAAAGTTAGTGTTGTATATTGTAACAAACTTAAAAGATACAAAGTAACTTATTATAGGGTACTAATGGTAATTCATGCATAACTAACTTCAAAATGAAACAACACTTAATTTGGAACAGAAATGCAAGTGAAAAATTTTGGGACGGAGAGAGTATCATCTATTATTAGAGCTTTCTTGACAAGATTGTGTCACTATATTCATGTCGTGTTGTGTATCGTATCTCGTGTCAGTGTCTATGCAGCAACATAGTTTGCAACTATAACAAAAAACGTCCACCGCGAAAGTATTATATGGTTTATTTGCAACTAATAGGAACATGGGCATAGATAACAAACCTGCTCATGTGCATATCTGAAGTCCTCCATCTTTAGAGGTCGAACATCAGCACTACTATACAATGTAGGCACCGGTTTATTCTCAGCCAATGCTGTATTTTTTTCCTGAAATATTGGCCAAAAATAAACACTTACACAGGAAAAAAAAACAAGTAACAATGGTAAAGATTAAAACCAATAGAACCTTGAAATAAGTCAAATAACTTAAATCGATTGAGCCCCACAAATGCACAAGTAACAATGGTAAGAAAACAGCATGTCTTGGCAAAACAAAGCCACACAAAATAACGGACAAAAAGTACTCAACTCATATTTAACACAGCAAGCCACACAAATGTACAAGTGACAATGGTAAAAAAGAAAACAGCGTGTGTTGGCAGGCAAAACAAAAGGTTGAAGTGATCTTCGATTTCAATAATCCAAGATAAATATTTAATACACCAAGCCACACAAAACAAAGGATATGTACCATACTCATACAATGCACTGGTGCATATAGAAGGGAACTTGTTAAATAAAAAAACCATATGCTCACAAGCTGAGCAATGCATACAAAAAGATATGAGCTACGCTTAGAATCTGGACTCTGATATTACATATAAGACCCTACAAGGTTCAAATAGTTTATTTAACACATTGCTCTCTCTTCACAAGTATATGGAGCGAGCAATTTGAACCAAGCCCTGCGGGCACCCGAAATCCAATTCACATTTTTGAAGAATTGGGAATTAATCCAATTAACTAAAGATCGGGATTGCAATGGGGGAAATACTGGTCGGGACGGGGTCGCACTGGCATTTATCTATATAGAACCCGCACCTCTTGGGGCACGGGTTCAGGTTAGGTATTTTTGACCCAAATCCGAATTTCCAGCTCTACATGTATAAATGGCCTTAAAAATATGAAAAATGCAAGAATTAAATAATAAGAATAGGTCAAACAATAGACAAACCTTCTTTTCCTTCTCCAAAATTTCTCTTATTGGACAGTGTGCTGCAGTGACGCAAAGATTCTGCAATCAACACTTAAATTAGAAAAATATTCTTTTTTGTTATGGTTTTACCTTGAATTGACGGTGAGAAGAAGAATGAAGCAAACCTTTAAATCACTTCCAGAATACCCATCAGTCATATTTGCAACTGCCTCTAGGTCAACATCAGCTGCCAATTCTTCTTTAGCTAATATAACACGAATAATCTTTTCTCTATTTGGCGCATCGGGCAAATTAACCATCAATCTGCAAATAATTTTATGCATAGCATTGTTAAGGTAGTTCCCTATTGAACAAATATATATATATATATATGCAGACACAAGAGAATAAGATATTTACCTTCGAGGAAGCCTCCTAATTACAGCCTCGTCGAGATCAAAAGGCCTGTTGGTAGCAGCAAGCACGAGTACACGTTCTTTATCCTTTGTGCGCAAACCATCCCAGTTCACCATGAACTCATTCTTCATTTTTCGCATTGCCTCGTGTTCCCCTGGATTTTCGCGTCTTCCTAACATGCTATCAACCTGAAACAATAACCAAACTGATTTAACTTTTATCGAAGAAAAACAATCAATATCATCTGTGCAGCAACAAACAAAGCAAATGACGAACAAAAAAAGATTCAAAACTTGTAGTAATAATTCCAGCATACCTCATCGACAAAAACAACACTAGGAGCAATTTTACTAGCCAAAGAGAACACTGCTTTCACATACTTTTCTCCTTCACCAAACCACTGCAAGAGATACATAGTTAGTTACGTAGCCAACTTCACATGAACTAGCAAAACTATAATTTAAATACACCTATTTAGAGACCTTCGAAGTAATGCTCGACATAGATATATTGATAAAGTTGGCACCGGCCTCGGTTGCAACAGCCTTTGCAAGCATTGTTTTCCCAGTACCAGGAGGCCCAAAGAGCAGTATTCCTTTGCAAGGCTGGAAAGATAAACCACAAATCAATTAATAAATAACCCGTAAAATAAAAACAAGCTGAAACTAAAATCCATAACTCGACAAGTACTTGTAATTAAAGAATAATGTGTGCAGTATTTGGACAAAGTGATGTGTAGATTAATGAGACTAGACACGTCAACTACTTTATTAATGACTTGGCTAAATCAAATCGCACCAAGAGTACAATATGTCTGATCAGAAATTCATGGGAGGGTGGTAGTATCATTAATGTTGGATTGTATTTTTTTGAACTTAACTTTAAACCACAAAAATAGGATATATAATCTGCCACATAGATTGCCACATCATTTCATACAAATTTTGGAGCTAGTAGAACTTCTATAAAGAACAATCTAATTATCAAAACAAGCAGCGAACCTTAGTCAGCTGTCCTTTAGAAAATAATTCAGGCCTTTGAAGGGGAAGCATCACCAACTCCTTCAACGTATCTTTCACATTTTCTAATGCTCCAATGTCATCAAAAGTAACTCCAATATCGCTAGGCGGAATAACATCTGCTAGAAGCTTCTTCTCAAATTCATTCTCAGTGACCACATCCTGTACAAACAGCAAGGAGTTGAGTATGAAAAACAAATGAAACGAAACACAATAAAACAAAACAAATTGTGTCAGGTAAAAAAGAGCTGGCAATTAACCTTGAGTGATTTCTTTAAACTTTTGTTTTCATTTTGGATGCCCTGTAGAATGTCAAGCGCGTACCGAATGCTGCAACACGAATTGTTTTATTTAAATATTAAGAGGCTTCCAAATCCAAGAATCAAAACTAATTTTTAATTTCAGATATTATAAAAGTAAACTCGAGAAGAATATTAAGAATATTGACCTTTCGCTGGAAATCACAAGCTTGGCATCTTTGACCACAACCTGAGAACATTGCATGAGATGGTGACTTAAAGCCCAGCCAGTTATTTTCTCGACGCCTATATATTAGAACATCAAATAGTTAGAGTGTAATGCGGAAAGTATAAATAGAGCAAACTATTTAAAGTTGGCAGATACTAACCCTCACTCGTGAGGGCTTGATCTTTGATACACAAGGTCTCAAGATCGGGGCAATCTAGACCAACTCGGTTTATAACCTGAAAGTACGAAGCAAGACCCAAGTATTAGAGAACCAGCAAGAAGCCCACATCATCCAGTCACAACGCCAAACATGAAAACACATGCCAGGAGAAGATAGAACATCAATACATATAAATTAACCGTGCATATGTATGAAATGCTAGGAAATTTACTAAATCAAGATAAACACAAGTTCAGTAGAAATTTAGAAAAGGAAAGAAGGTGAGCTAGTTGCTAATAATTAGCAAGCTAAAACGAAGATTACACTTGAAATAAGAATGTGGAGGATCAATTTTATCAGCGAACATGAACATCCCAACACATCATAGGCATGATCATCAAATCATATTTTTTTTAATATAAAATAGCGGAAATGTTCCCATCCAATCCAACTACGAATGTTTCAAAACAAGATGTCCACACGCACATTGTAAAATATTTCATAAAGACAAAAAAGAGAAGTGATATGGAGTGCAGAGAAAAGATGCTAGCATTCGATTCCCTTAGCTCCACATATATACTCCACAAGAGGGCCTCTTATCATACAGGGTTTTAGGTTCAAGTATATAATGAAGGGTTGGCCCAAAGGTTAAATGAATCTGAGATCCACAGAGAGAACCAATTCACCAATGGTATGATTTCACTCTTCAATATTCTACTCCAACCATACCAAACAGAATATCACTATTACGATTTTGAATGCCCCAAAATAAAATAAAAATAACTTCCTAGATTTTGGGGGTCCCAAATATTTTCTACTTGAACTATCCAACGTTAAACTAATTACTAAAATAGTTAAATGACAGGATGCTTTAGAGACTTTTGAAAATAATATACTAAAGCGAAAAGGACAAACATGACACTCAATAAGGGACACAGTGAGTGATAAATCTGATAAAAAGTAATATTATAATCAACAGAAGCAGTTATATAACATCAAACTTCTAGATCAATATCAGCATGCAAAAGAAGTCAAAGAGTAAAAGACAAGGTAATGACAGAAGAACCTAATCATTTTACTCACCGAGCGAATACTGACAATGTTTGACTGTGCTTTCAAAGTTTCAATATCCCGTTCCAACTGCTGTTTCCAGTCCAAAAGCACAGATTCATCCTGCCAGAATTATTAAAAGCCTTAGGTGCTTTATTTCAAAGAAAAACATGGACAGTTGCAATGTAAAAAAAAATCCAGGATCAGTACCTGAGGCGGCTGTACCGTCACTTTATTAGGGAAAAGCCTTGTCAATTGCTTCATTGTTTTAGGTGTTTCCTTGCTTCTATCATGCAATCTACTAAAGTTATCCTGCAAGAAAAATAATACATCATTAGTGGAGGAAAAATCAAGCAAAACCAAATATGCTTAAACAACTTAATAATAAACAACTAATGGTGTTACCCTAAGACACGTGAAAACTCTCGTCTTCACAACGTATATGCGTCCGACACGTATCCGACACTTGAACACTCAGAACTCTCTATGGATACGTGCCGCACTTGATTTTACCTTTTTCTATCGGAACATCTCTGAAACCTTAAATCATGTTGATGAGCATGATAAGAGAATGTAAGAACATGTGAACGAACAGAGAACTCTCATTTCTCGGCATATATTCATATTATTCATATTTCTCGAACTCTCATATTTAAGAAAGTAAATCACAAGCAAAAGAAATTATCTTTTTTTAAATGAAACCGTTGGCGGCTCTCTCAAAACTATTTTTCATACTAATATATTTAATGATGTATCTATCTAAACTATAGGCACCAATACAGCATATATCTGTTATTATTATTATTGGATGTACTCTTGTCCTATCGTGTCTCTGATTTCATAAAAAAATGCTTGTGTAATGTCTCGTATTTCATATTCATGCATATAACATAGGTGTTACTCCTATTATAACACTGAGGATGAGAATACAGAAAGGTCAGCGTACCGGAAAAGCAAGATCAAGCAAAGCTGTTTGATTGCTTCCGAACTTTGTAAATAGAAGACCACCGGGGTGCGACTGCAAAGCACAAAAATGCTATTATCAAATGGGTTAAAATTAGGCATGCAGACATAGACAACTCTCGTGCTATACAAAAGAAGGATCTTGACCCAAGAAAATAAAACCACCACCTAATTACCTTCTCTTTACGACTGTCCATCTGTGTATGAGACCCAATTACCACCATATTCTCTGGCAAATTTTCAAGCTTACCCTTCAAGGCGGAATACGCATCTGAATTTCCCGCCAGAGACTTCTCTATATCTTTCACAAACAATACAAAAGGGCCGCTTTTACTTTCATTTGATGCAACCTACAAACAAGAAACCCAAAAATTATTACATCTATGAGCAAGATTGTAGCAATAATTCATGATCACATTATAAAACAGTAAGTATTCACCTCAAACAGTTCATTGATTGCAAGTTTCTCAGTCTCTTCACCTGCAGAACTCTCTAGGCGCAGATTATCAGCTGCAAAGCAAAAGAATGATTAATAAAAAAACAGGACAAATGCTCAGAAGTATACATCAAGCAAAGACAATGATATGTACGAAAAATTACCAGCACAAAAAAATCCATGGTCTTCTTCACAAAGACCACCAAGATCATTGCCTTCCGGAATTGATCTGTCAAATCTAACCCCAATTTTTGAGGACCCATTTTCTTCAAATGCAAGGACAACTTTACCGCGACAACCAACTGTAGGTCCTCTGCACACAAATAAATAGAAACTATATGATAATATTCTGATACCTAGCCATCAATCTATATATGAAGGCAAATGTCATGCATAAATGACTAATGACTAATGAATTGAACTATGATAACCTCTCACAGAAACTTTAGTTAAAGATGTAATGAATCCATAACACACTCCATAAAGAATGGAATCCAACAAAAGAATTGATAACATACTCAGAGAAAAGTAATATAGTGAATCAATGCAATTGGAAAACATTAGTATATAATAAACTTTTTAAATACAACCTAACAAAAGCCATATGTCAAATAAATCCATAACTCAAGAACTAAAAATTAAGTCAGAATACATATATGGTACAAAAATATGAAGAGTTGTAACACATACCGAAAAGATGGTTGTGTGGTAGTAGTAAATCCGGTAGGTGGGGAAGCTGTGAATCTTACTCTATCACCTGCATGTTCCAACAACTTTTAATACATATAAAGATTGAAGTGACACCAAGGAAGCAAAGGATGATGAACAACAGAACAAGATGCTAAAGTATCCGCATATAATTACAGTTATGGAATTATGGAATGGGTCATGCCTGCTTTAAAAGTGTAGTTTTTGGATGTTGCTGTAGATGCTTCCTGCTTTGGCTGAGCATGAGAGCTCAATGTGGAGCCACCTGTTATATCAGCCTCAACACTAGAGGTGGGTTTCTTGTGGTGTAAAGCAACAGCAGGAGGTGGGGCACGTTTAGCAAATACGGTGGTTCTGTCAGGCCTTGAAGCTTCTTTCACAGGATCAACCTCTTTAGGCGTTGGTCCCTGAAATAATGTGAAAACATAGACTATTATACACCACTAAAGGAATAGTTTCTGCATTGATACAAAGCAATGAGAAAGGCTTCTGAAACTTACACCAGGCAACACGAGAGAATCAGCAATGAGCAGCCTAGCACCAAAATGTTTGACAAGCGCCTTGGTCAATGTCTCCTGGTATATCTCGGAACCTGAAAAGAAAAACAATGGAATATAAAATCTCCAATTCTAAGTCGCATAAATGTGAAGTACAAAGATAAATGACAACTCTACCTGCGGGACCAGATAATAAAATACGCGGGCACACAGTGGGGAGGTCTGAAGCATACTTCACTAACTTATTGCACTTCAAATGTATGTAAGTTGAAGCAACCAAAACATTCTTTGTTGTATCACTGTTAAGCACAATGTAAAATAAGATGAGAAGCAACTATAACAGCGAGAACACAGCACACACAAACTGAACCCCACATAGTAAAAGAAAGTCAGAAGATTTGAATGTTTATGAAAATCAAGGGCGGGTGAAAGTTCAGAACCCAAGTAACACTTATAAGCAAATGTTTGCACCTTAAATAATATGGAAAATTCTCAAAAGAAACATCGATGTTCTCAGCATTAAGAATTCCTTGTAGCAGACTATCCTTGAATGCTTGTCGCCGACTTGATATCAAAATTGTTGGAGACTCAAAATCTTTAAGAAGATCTTTGATTTCCCTTCGTTCATCGAAAATCCTAGATATGCTGCTCAAATCAAAATCAGATGTAGAGGAACCGGCTAGCATCCGCAAGAGTGGTCTTAATTCATAAGCCCCAGTAACCTTTCCAATTTCTGCATCCACACAAGCATCCAATCCAAGATTTTCTAGGGTTGGACTTTCATTGGCAGGATCAGACGAAGGAATAACCGTTTTTTCTATTGATGAAACACCAGCTGGATCATTGTTTGTCGTGCTTTCCTTCATGTCAATGTCATGATTATCTGACACTCCACAGCCGGAAGGCGGAGTAGAAATTTCAGCATTTTGTTGAATGTCATCAAGAGTTTTGGCAGTTGGTGGAACAAGTGCTAGACCTTTTCGGATATTTGACAATGATGCCAATATGGATGCTCCCGCAACCGCTGAGGGGTCTCCTGATCTTGCCTCGATATGTATACCTTTCATGGGAGCACCCTGGGCTTCTAAAATACTTACTGGAGCAGCTAATTTTTCATTGTTTAGGTGTTGAAAAATCTATTTCATGTCAAGGAAACAAGAAAATGACAATAACTGGAAATGAATATTGGATTCACAACAGACTACTACATTAGGCAATACAATGAAAAGGATACATATGCATGTCTTCCAGATGAAACGAAAACCACCTCATCACCTCCAGTTATCTCAACAGAGGAAGATTTCTGGTAAACCTTTCCGTTAACTTGTACGGCACCTTTGCTCCCTGAAATCTCTATTGAGCACCCACGCTGAGCAGAGAGAGAGAAAGAAAAGATCAATCTTCTACAATTAATGATGAAAAGTGAAGCACATAGAGGAAAAATAAATCGTTGAGCAGTTAGTTACTCATTAAATATGTAATGACAGGAGATATACCTTTGCAGGAATCATTCTACACAAAATTTTGCTGACATTTGAATCACTAATCCATAAATCACATTGCTTAGCATGACCAACAGTGAAGGGTGTAACAGAGATAAGTTGGTGAGGGTTCTGAAATGAATGAATCAAACACATGAGTTAGTGCCACGTATCGTGCGGTAACTGAAGATATAGAAACTAAAACATGCACACAATCAAAATATTCAAACAATAATGTGTAAATGTGACAAGAAAATACCAAAAACATGAGAGTTTAACATATATGCACATATGATCCAAATAACCTAAAAACATTGCAAAAATGGAGATAAATCATGAGAAAACCAATAAGATAAGATAGATGATGGATAACTCGATATAAAGTCGCGTATCAGTTAGAAACAACCACATATCTGAACAGTGCATCATAAAAACTATGCAACTGTAAGAACAACAAAGAAACAGAAGGAAAATAGGTTACTTTAACTATCTTGCTCATCAATTTGGAGCATATAATAAGAGTTTCTAACCCAAGATGACATGATCTCTACAGTTGGGCTATAATATTAACTGACTGAGATTGGTATTAAATTAATGTTGAGAATCGTTTGAAAGCAGAGGACCTAACATGGCATAAGAATGTGGCAATTAAAGATTAAAGAACCTCTTATCCAATCATTAATGATATGCAATAACACTAACCTTATCACAAAGACAACCACGTAACAGACCAAAAGCAAAGACATGGATAGTCTACATACACTTCCCTCGTGTTAATAAAATTCACCCAATCATCCCTAGGTGACAACGAGAGACAAGAAGTTGTCATGTTGAGGCCTCACTAGACAGCATTTAAAGCCTCAAGATACAAAAATCAAGCACTATTGCCACCAATTCTCCAGGCTGCAACATGTTCCAGACTATCTTGTCTCAAGCAACACAGGCATTTCAACCTGCATCAAATTTCACCTCCTTTATTACCAAAAAAGAGTTGCCCCGTCCACTCCCAGTAAGCAACTGTTAATTCTCCAGCTCACAATAAGTCGCAATAGTTTATGCTTCATAGCTAGTTATCTAAAGTTCCTCAGGGATTATCAGAGCGCAGGACTTCCAGAGATAAAAATCCAGCAATCATAGCCTAAGTTTTGTCGTCACTACTAGTAATAACACTACTCAAAGATGATGATTAACACTTCAATTTCATCCGTTGCTTCTTGAAAAACACTATTAAGATGCTGCATATTTGCTTATATAGTCTAAATTAGCAGAAAAAGGCCCTTCTAATGGAATACTATCTCCGATTTATTCGGCAATGATGTAATTTATTGTGAACACTACTAGAGTCAACTCTAAAACAGTAAATCCATATAAAAATAATCATAGCTACACCTACATTGTGGTCACAATTTCAACTTATTTGACTACACAAAGTGAATGCTGGTTTATACAGCTTCTAGTGTTTTGAAGCTCGTCAATCAAGAGAGACCATCCTAATCTACTAGGTGAAGATGCACTAGCAAGTATCAAAAAACCTATAAAGAAAGCAAACCAAAAACAAAAAGCCTAATTCTTTGATCAATAACTCAGAAAACATAGACAAATAACAGAAAAAGGTAAAAATCCACATCATGTCAAGTCTTCAATTGGGCCTAGAAAGACATGTAACACTGTATCTAACAGCTTAATACTAGAACTTGCATAAAAATTTCTTCTTTTTCATGACTTCACTCTCAATCAACAAAACTAATGAACACAAGAAGTGTAAAACTAAAAGCTCAAAACAACACCCACCTGAGAGCACTGTGAGAGTAGCTTCCCCCAAGCCGGGATGGGGACTTTAGAATTCGATTTTGTGGATTTCAACTGCTTCTTCTTCCGACCCGTAGCCTTCGATTTTGCTGTTTCCATTGAAAATCCCCAATCCAAAAAACCCAATCAACAACACACACACAAAACAAAACAAAACAAAAAGACACCAAATACCCAAACTTAAGAACACCAAACCAAATGCAAGAGCAGGAGGATCAAACCTAACGGCACCGGCGAAACCAAAGCATCACCTTCCACTTGTTCATCGGCTGATTTCTCCATCCCAGCCACGTCAGCACCATCTCCAGACACCTTATCAGCTTCAGTGTTCTCCAGATCAGGCGATTCCAGCTCCGGCTCTCGAGATTCAGACCCAGACCCAGATTCCACCTTCCCCGCACCTAGGGTTTCGCCGGGAGGCGAGCTAGGCTCGTCGTTAGTCGACGACGACGCCGGCTCCGACGCCTAGGGTTCGCTCACACCAAAACCGATCAGACAAACAAGTCAATCGAGACGACCAAAACCAAAACCACCACTCACCCACCCCACAAAAATCAAAACCCATCTACGAAACCGCGAATTGGGCTCGTGGGTTTAAGAGAAAATTAACAAAGATTGTACCTTGGATCGCTTGCTGGACGGAGGAGGAGAGGCGTGGGGAGAAGATAGCATCCGCTTGGAGGAGGACGAGCTGCGTCTGGTCTCAACCATGGTGGTGGTTTCGAGTCTCTCTTCTTCTCTGATCCAACAAGGTCTGGTCTTGTTTTAGAGAGAGAAAGAGAATTTAGGAGAGAGAGAGGAGAAGAAGGAGAAGAGGTGGTGTAAATGATTGGGTGTTGTGTATCAGTTATCAATTTTTTAATTTTTTTAATTTTTATTTTTTTTTGGGTTTGTTCTTGTTTTTTTATATGGAAATCTAAGCGGTGAGTATTGGAAAGGATGTGTTTGGTTTGACAAACACCATTACAAACAATTTGGATTTTAGGTCGGATTTTTGTGGTTCGGGACGAGAAGTCCTAATTCGAACTCAACTTGTAATGTGTGCGGGTGAACAATTTGGGTTTTGGGTTTTAGGTTGGATTTTTGTGGTTCGGGATGAGAAGTCCTAATTCAAACTCGACTTGTAATGTGTGCGGGTTACGGATTATACAAGTAAAATGTGCAGGTTCGCTTAGATTTGTTCGAAATGAAAATTGATAGGGTCTCTTTTATGGTACATGTGGCCCATGGTCACAAGTAGGCCCTGATTTGGGTGGATGGGTTCACAAATTTGTTAACAAGTTATATACATAATTTGTTTTAAAACAAGTGTTCATATTTTTTTATAAAATTATATATATATATATATTTGTGTTGTATATATTTTTAATATCTCGTAGACACGTGCCGTAACTAACTCATTATATGAAGAGTTTTCACTTAGAAGAAGTCATTGATAACAATACTATGTGTTAGTGAAACTTTAGTTGTGACTCTCTTTCAGACAACGATAACAACAGTATTATGAAAATAAGAATGTTTTGAAAAAGAAAAGTTTGAGAAATGTTGTCCTCGCATCAACGGAATTAAATAGATTTTTTATTTGTATTTCTTTCATAAAATGAATAGAAGTAATGTAGGTTCATATAATTACTAAATTGTTGTCCTCGAAACAATGAAATTAAATAGTTTTTTTTTTTCGAAAGTTAGGCTTAAGTAAAGTAAGTTTTTCTAATCGGTAAATAAAAGCTTTAACATATATAGTGTTTGAATTTAAATATCAACAAATTGTGTCAGCGGTTACTTACTCTCGGTGAAATCTTTAACGTATATGTCTACCTGAATTTAAAATTCAAAAGAATCAGTTCAACCAGTTAAGTGAGATCTTTTTGTTACTTTAGTACTAGTCAAACATGGTCGAAGAAAAATATTAAAATGACAAAATGAAAGTGAGTGGTCTTACCTAAAGGCATATAAGTTGTACATTTAAAATGACACAGTTTTGATTTTTTTTTTTTTCCCGTGTGGAAAGGATGAGTGACACTACGTATTTATCGATAATGTAGTTTTAGTGTAAACAATGAAATATCTCGACATTTTCAATAATGTGTTGATGAATAACGTTATTGTAACCTTTAATCTCATCGATTTTATTGAAGAAAAAGAAATGTGGGTTTGTGATCTAAGGGAGGGATGGGTTGGTGAAGGTCAATTATGATTAAGATTGTTAACTTAAATTATGTCAATTGTTGTCTAAATAGAATTAATCACATGGGGAAAATAAAGTTGACATATTGGGGTATGCATCAAATTTTGGTGGGTGTGTTAGGGTTTGGATTATGTGAACTTTAACCACAAACAAAAGGGTTCTTGAACCTACCTGAACTGAACATACATTTGCCAAACAATGAAACATCTCACAAGTTTTGGGCACTTTTTGATGGGTCCATGTTTGTGTCCCTCAATCTCATGTTTTTTGTTCAATTTGTCCCATGGGATGTGATTGTACCAGTTGTGCCATTATGGGTTGAGTGAGTGTTTTTGCATATTTTGGTAAGAGGAAAAGCATCATTGTCATGGTCTTTGGATTTAGCCCATCCATGTCTAGGTGGGGAGACTTGGGATAGGCAATTTGGACATGAAAGTTTACACGTATTTATGCAAATTCAATTGCGTAAAATGAATTCGACTAACTTTTAGATCAGATTAGAATTGGGCATCGGTCCTAGATTGGATTGGAACTAATTTCCCGCACGAAGTGGGCTAAGGATTGGACCAATTAAGGGCTATTTAAATCTAAAACGATCAATACTTGAAATTTGGTTCATTTTCGGGTGGGTTTGATCATGTAATGAAATGATATTTGGCCCATTCATATGCAATTGACAACTAGAGATTGAAGTCGGACAAAATTCATACAGTTTGGTTCTTATATACCATTCATGCCCGATCTTTAGATAAGATTAGACAAATCCGCACGAACTACACATTTTTTTTATAACTTAATGTATATAAGGCGTTGATAGCGTAATTAGTTGACTAGATACATCAATTTCATTGGTAAAGAAAATAAGAAGAGTATTAAAGCATGTGTCGAATTCGGATTCGATAATTTAATGTGAGTAATTATATGCATGTAACGTGCCATGCAACATTGTATCCTTTTTTTTTTTTTTTTTTAAAATTTCAAAATTTTTTTTAATTTAAAAAAAAAAAGGAAAAAAT
>JAYMTE010000374.1:0-18960 GCA_036897545.1 Pelargonium fulgidum
TTGGCCGAAGAAGCCAGCAAGAAGGAGGCCGAACAAGCAAGCAAGAAATTTACCAAAGAGGCCAGAAAGGAGGAGGCTGAAGAAGCCAGAAAGAATGAGGGAAAAGAGGCCAGAAAAAATGCATACAAAGAAACCAGAAAGAAGGGAATCGAATCCAAAAAGAAGTTTTACAGAACCAGAAATATGGAGAAGAGAAATAAAAATCCCACTCCATTGACATTTTCGGAAGAGGCTAAGGTGGTTTTACAGGATTTATTTTTGCGCTACCCTCCTGATGACGGAGAGTTGGAGAAGAAGAATATGATTGGGAACCATTGTGAAATGACCAGAAAGATTATGCATGGAAGAGACTCTATATTTAGCAAGCCATCAATGGGAAAAGCAGAAATTAAAAAGAAGTTGGAAAAACTTAATTCTAAAAGGGTGCAGGACGCCAAATTAAGACAGGTCCTTTCTAGTTACACTACTGAGCTAGAACATTTGTATTGCCTTAGATGTTGCATCTTTAATATTCTCAGGCATCGAGTGGTTCTTTTTCCTTTCTTTTCTTGATGTTGGTAAGAAGGGTTTCTGTGATTTCATCCATGCAGATATCTGAAATGGTGGCTAAGCTTCCAATTGCGTCATTCAGGGATGTCATTACATCGAAAACAGAATCTCACCAGGTTTAAATAGATTTTACATGATGCTGATTTATATATTAGTCAGCGTCTGCTTGGGTGCCCAACTAGCAGATTAATTAAGAATCAGTTTGGCTAAAAGTTATACTTTAGATGGGTTAGATTTGTGCTTATGATGATATTATTTGTTAAGGAGTTGATCATTTATATGGCTTTGCCTACTTTGTTGATATTATAGTTTGGACTATTGGATCTCTGGTACATTTTCTGAAGCTTATTGTTTGTTACTTGTTTCATGCAGGTGGTGCTGATTTCTGGTGAGACTGGGTGCGGAAAGACCACACAGGTTACATATACCCTGCGATGTTTTATTTATTTAAAATAGTTGTTGATATAGAAGATACCTATCTAAGAGTAGTCTTCATATGTTATCTGATGGGTCTGATGTTCTCTGTGTTACTTGTGGTAAACCCAGATGGTATCCATAGAATACCACGTAACCTACATGGGTAAAAAATACTACTCAAATTTGAAAGTCAATCCCAATAGATGAAAATCTGAGCCATATTTTGATCGACTTACTACCTTAATTTGATGCATACTAGCAACATTGAATAGTAGATGAAGTCCGCTGATAAGGTGTATGCTTGCGGGAAGAATAGTGCATTCACCATCCATAATTTGAATCATTATGATGTACTTTGTTATTCATAATTGATTTTCATCAGGCAACTATGTTTAACTTATTCTCCTCCAAATTATTATTCAGGTCCCACAATATATTTTAGACCACATGTGGGGTAAGGGTGAGTCATGTAAAATACTGTGTACTCAGCCTCGACGTATCTCTGCAACATCAGGTGAGCAGTTCTCATTATGCCTACGGAATTCATAGTTTTTATTTTCATCATATTCTGTTTATTCTCATTATGGTCTGTACTTCTTTCCATTGCTTTTCTACTATGTTCTGTTCATCATATTTTTGTTTTGGTGTTTTGTGTATAGTTGCTGAAAGAATCTCTGCTGAGAGAGGAGAACCTATTGGCAATGACGTTGGATACAAGGTAATGCCCATAATGCCTCTTGATGCTGTAGTAATTTTGTAGCCTATATACTTAAGTATGGATTACACACTTGTTCTATAAAATTTCAGTTTGTCAATTGGTGGAAGGCTTTAACCGGAATATAGGTAAATCTGGGGTCCCATCCTCAGTAATGAGTTGTTGAACTATTCTAAATGGACATAAATGTTATCCATAGGATATGTTTTTGTTACTATTGCTATGGAGGTTTCAGTTTTGACAACACTGTTTCTTTCACTAAATTCAGATTCTGTTTTGGTAATATGATGTATTAGTTACTTAGCCTCTCTCTCTAGTTGATGCTTGATTTACATACGAAAAGCCTTAACATATTGTTGTAAATTACTAATATGTTCCAGGGTTATCACAAAACAAATATGATAATCTCTTGATGCTTTTGTTGTTTATCATTTTATATTACCTTTTGTCATTATTGATTTGTATATTTGGTTCAATACTAGATACGGCTGGAAAGTAAGGGTGGGAAGCACTCATCAATTATATTCATGACCAATGGTGTGCTACTACGGGTGCTAGTTTCAAAAGAAAATGCTAGGCTGAAAAATGAAGCTTCAAAATCACTCGTGGAGGATGATGTTTCTGACATAACTTACATCATTGTGGTACTTGGCTAATTCTTACTGGATGATGTTCAATTGATTTTTATGTTCCATGCACTAGAGCAGTTCATAATTGTTTTTTTCTGAGCTAGAGTGATTGAATTGAGTATTCTGCTGAGCCAAATTAAGAACAGCACTCCTAATCAGCCATATCATTAAAGACTGATTGTCTAACAGGCTAACATTAACACGAGATCTTATTAGACATAATTGCCTTCTTTTTTTGTGGTTTACAACGATAGCTTTCAGTCTCTCACAATATCTACTTGAACTGATGTTGATGCAAGCTCAACTTATGCTCATTCTTTTGTTTATGATATATATTGTCCTTCCATTGGGATATTCACTTTGCAGGATGAAATTCATGAAAGGGATCGCTATTCTGACATCATGTTGGCAATTCTCAGGTAGTTGAAAGTTGGTATATTGTTATGTTTGCTTGCATTAATTTATTGTATACTTATGGCATGTTACAGGTGTTCTGTTTATGTCTAATATCTGCATGTTTTAATTTTATATCATGCCTAAGGTTTTGGATTATATTTCCTTATTTTGGTGCCTTGTTTGCAGGGACATGCTTCCTTCACATCCTCATCTCAGGCTGGTGAGTTCAAACTTGTATGTTCTAGTAATACCTTTTTGTTAAAAGATATTCCTGCTAATGATTCCTTTTCAAATTGCTGCTTCATATCTTACTATATTGATTATCAGATAATGACATTTTCTTATAATCAAGTAGATATTAATGAGTGCTACTCTTGATGCTGGACGTTTTTCGGATTATTTTGGTGGCTGCCCAGTTATCTCCGTCCCTGGGTTCACTTATCCGGTATGAATTTCTTCCCTACAGTTTGAGTCGTTGATTTA
Organism: Pelargonium fulgidum; assembly: GCA_036897545.1. Lineage (NCBI taxonomy): Eukaryota > Viridiplantae > Streptophyta > Magnoliopsida > Geraniales > Geraniaceae > Pelargonium > Pelargonium fulgidum. The sequence continues at coordinate 3,190 of JAYMTE010000374.1, forward strand.
TTTATCGTATTTAGACTTGCATTGTAATGTCATTGTGTTTTTTTTTTCTCTCTATATTTTTAGGTAAAAAATTTCTATCTAGAGGATGTTCTATCTATTGTGAAATCAGCAGAAAACAAGCACCTGGAGTCTGCTATGTTAACTACCCCCTTGCAAAATCAGAAGTTTACAAAAAAAGATAAGGTTGCTTTGGACGAATCAATTAATTTGGCTTGGTCGAATGATGAGTTTGATCCCCTTCTAGAATTTATATCGTCTGAAGGATCTGCAAAGAGTTTTAACTACCAGCATTCTTCGACTGGGCTGACACCACTAATGGTGTTTGCGGGAAAGGGTAGAATAGGTGATGTTTGCATGCTGCTCTCTTTCGGTGTTGACTGCACATTACAGGCTAAGGATGGAACTACTGCATTAGAGTTGGCTGAACGGGAAAACCAGCTAGAAGCTGCTGATGTCATTAAAAGGCATGTGAAAGGTTCCTCTGTAGACGAACAGCGGTTACTTGATACATATCTATCATCAGTCAACCAGAGATTTACTGATGTCGTTCTAATAGAGATGCTACTAAATAAAATATGCAATTGTACAAATGAAGGTGCTATCCTCGTCTTTCTTCCTGGATGGGATGATATAAATAAAATCCGGGATAAATTACTTTCAAACCCAATGTTCAAAGATGAGTCCAAGTTTATGATACTACCTCTTCATTCTAGGGTTCCATCTACGGAGCAAAAGAAGGTTTTTCAACGCCCTCCAGTTGGTTGTCGCAAAATCGTTCTTTCGACTAATATGGCTGAGACGTCCGTTACAATTGATGATATTGTTTATGTTCTAGACACTGGCCGGATGAAAGAAAAAAGTTATGATCCAATTAACAATGTATCAACACTTCAAACATCTTGGATTTCAAAAGCTAGTGCTAAGCAACGAGCTGGACGAGCAGGCCGCTGCCAGCCTGGAATATGTTATCATCTTTATTCAAAACTTCAAGCATCTTCTCTATCAGATTACCAAGTTCCTGAAATTCAGAGAGTTTCACTCGATGAACTTTGTTTGCAGGTATCTTTTGGTTCTTTTTAACATCTCACATGTCTTCAACCTGTAACTTTCGTTTTTGGGATGGAATGTTATTTCTCTTGATACACTGTGCACACACGTACTACATCATAACAAATCTCCACCATCAGGATTATGTTTTATGACTTCTCTATTTTTATTCTTTATTTATGCATGTGATTGATGGAAAGGGAATAGTTTGGCCAGATAAAGAACTGGAATTGCATATCATACACTCATATTATTTTGGGCTTTTCTGAGAAGCACTTGTTCTTGGTTGGGCATTGTGTGTTATATACTCTATTAGGTGTTTTTCTGGATATGCCTCATCCGGCTATTATAAATGGTTTTGAGGAGCAAATGGCGAAACCATCTATTTTCTGTTGCACTCAAAGATATTTTTCCCCCCTCAAATTATGAATCCGAAGGATCTTAGTAGTATATATTTTTTTGTGTAATAAGGTATTATTGATGTTTATTTTTGCTGCTCAACAATGTTTCTCAATGACAGGTGAAGATGCTTAATCCAAATTTCAAAATAGCAGATTTCTTGCAGAAAACTCTTGATCCTCCAATTCCTAAAACCATATCTAATGCGATTTGCGTTCTTCAAGATGTTGGAGCCTTGACAAGTGATGAAAGTCTGACAGAATTCGGGGAGAAGCTTGCTTCATTTCCAGTTCATCCTTTGAAATGCAGGATGCTTTTGTTTGCAATCTTGATGAATTGTCTTGACCCAGCTTTGACTTTAGCATGTGCCTCTGACTCCAAGGACCCGTTTACTCTACCTATGTCACCAGATGAAAAGGAGAAAGCTACTCGTTGTAAATATGAGCTTGCTTCATTATATGGTGGGCAGAGTGATCAGCTAGCAGTTATAGCAGCTTTTGATTGCTGGAGGATTGCCAAGGAAAGAGGTCAAGAAAAAGAATTTTGCTCTCAATTCTTCATCTCTAGAAACACCATGAGACTGTTGGGTAGTATGCGTATGAAGCTCTTGCAAGAACTAATTCGATGTGGGTTTATCCCAGGAGATACTAAAAGTTGTAGCCTCAATGTTGGGGACCCTGGTATTCTACATGCAGTTCTTGTGGCTGGTTTGTATCCAAAGGTTGGGAGACTGCGTCCACCACGGTTAATTGAGATTGCTAATGGTGAGGTAGTTAGGTTGCACCCTCAGTCCACAAATTGTGGATTAGCATTTCAGACAAATGATGATCGCCCTTTTGTTCTCTTTGATGAGATCATCCGTTCGGATTCTGGTATGCTCATTAGGAGTTGTACAGTTGTTGGGCCACTCCCGTTACTGTTGTTTGCATCGGATATTGTTGTTTTTCCTGGAAATGATATGAATGATGATCGTTCAGCTAAAGAGGACATTAAGGAAGATGGCATGGAGATTGATGGGGAAAATGACGATAAGATCATGTCATCGCCTGATAATTCCGTGAAAGTTGTTGTGGATAATTGGCTTCCTTTTAAGTCAATGGCAATAGATCTTGCTCAGATTTATTGTTTGAGAGAGCGCTTGGATGCAGCAATCTTGTTCAAAGTAAGTACAACCTTATTTTTTGTTTGGATGATACACAGCGTATGAATTTACTAACGAATTATGTAGTACACCTTGGAACCTGATTTTTTGTATCTAATTTTTGGGTTAATATCGTGTAGGTGTTAAATCCAAAGGAAGTTATTCCTCCAGTCCTTGAGGCCTCTATGTACGCGTTAGCCCGCTTTCTATCTTCTGATGGATTATGTGGGATCGCCCAGCCATTGGATCCACAAAAATCTACTAAGAATGCAGCAATGAAAGATAATTCTTTACCTGTGACAACAGGTACTGATCCACTGGATCCTGTGAATGCACCAACATCAACAGGGAATGCAACTGAGACAGATGAATCTGTACCAGTGACAACATTAGATCCTGTGAATGGACCAATATCATCAGGGAATGCAACCGAGATAGATAAATCTTTATCAGTGACAACAGGTACTGGTCCAATGGAACATGTGAATGGACTAACATCAACAGTCAATACAACTGAGATAGCAAAATCTTCACCAGGGACTGGGAGGACCGGTATTGGTCAAACTCCAAGTGATGCAACTGAGATAGACAAATCTTCCTCGCAAGACAAGGAACCGGGTCCAAGGGACTTTCTTGCATGGCTCCTAACACCTATCACAAGTCAAACTGATGAGATGATGATTGATTATGACCCAGGTGAAACTTCCAAGTCTCCCGCCCCAAAAAATAATTCGAACACTGCAGGAAAAAGCCCCGGTTCAGCAAAATACCCGAATCAAAAGCCTCATGCAAAAAGCCCACACTTTGTTGGTCATGGTTCAAGCAGATCTCAGAACTATCCTTCCCACTACAATCATCACAAAAATACACTACCGTTGTATGATATTGCTGTGAAGGAAAGTGACTCAAGTCAAAGTCCCAAGTCTCCTGCTTCAAAGGCCTCAAAAACTAAACAAAAGACTCCAGCAAAAATCCCCACTTTAGTTGGGTATGGTTCGACCAGATATGGACCTTATGGTCCGAGAGGAGGTGCTACTAAGCAACCGCGCAAAGGCGGTTGCAGATGGTAACAAGCATGTGAAGTTTTGTTAGGTTTAGCTGGATATATACAATCTTACTATTCTTTTTCTGTTTTTGCTTTGCAATGAGAGCTGTTCAACAGATGTATTCTTTTTTCTTGACAGTGCATGAACTGAAACAATAGTGTCATCTTTTGCATTATGTTGTTCAGTTCACATGACCTGAAACTCCAAAGTTTTGTTCTCATTTCTATTTATATTTGAGAACACAGTGGAATAATATGTTATAGTCCATGTAAACATGCAGGCTGTTCCTCAGAAAGTTTCATTTGAACTAAAAGAAACAAAAACATTAAAAGACAGTACATATCAGAATCTGCAGTTTCTTTGTATAAAATTTTATGAAAAAAAGAAGATACATTTTTTTTGCCTGCTAGATGGTATGGCACCATGAGGAACCGACAATTTGGATTTGAAATTCAATTGATTTTTATCATAACCGATATGATCCGATCAACTTTTAATTTGATTGGATTATAATTATTTTGTCAAATTTTTTATCGGATTAACATTCTTTTTTTGACTAGTAATCAAAATCTAACAGCGGTTGGAAACCTAAATGAATTTTCTTTTTTCGATTTATACCATGGGGTTCTTGAGCAGTCTCGCACATTCGCGGTTGACACCTTTAAATTATTTTACCACACTCAAACTAATTCACATTTAAGGTTTGTTCACAGTTAAAACCTTCATTTCTTTTCATAGGTGTGTTAAACGGAGATCGAACGCAAGCACCCATACCTGAATGAACTTTCGGTCAAATTATATTAGAATTTATAAACCCGAAACCAACCTAAATCCAAAATTGTCACCTTGTAAAAGCAATATATACACACACGTTTTTTACGGGAATGAGAACAATTTCCAGCTGAGATCCTAGAGCTTTCGTGTGTCCATCCAAACACTCCTTTTGTCATTTTCTCGCCCAGTTGTTAAATTTCCACGTCATTTTCCAGGAAAATAACAAATCATTTGTCAGTCAACTCAGATTCATCACAATTCACAACAATAGCACTAGCAGCTCTGTCCAGTCGTGCGAATCTGTCAATACCCATTTAACCATTCTCCATTTTCCATATTCTCTTCTCTTTCTTCTTTGTTGCTGAAGATTTTCAAGTCAACTGGGCATTAGCTGCTTCATCTCCAGCCGCTTCTCCTCCTTTTTCCTTTTCATCTTCTTACAACACACGAGTTTTGCCAAAAGGGTCTAATCTGGTTCTCTCTTGAGCTAATTACAATTTGTTTTCTGAATTTGAGCTTGTACTTGCTTCTATGGAGTTCATTAGCTTTATTTTCTGATTCTATTTTTGCTGCTCATACAGAAATTAGCTTTTTTGCAATATGGGTATTGAAGAATATTGATTTTTGCAATATGGTTATTTTCTGATTCTTGGTCTTTTTGCTACTCTCATGTCTTTATTTTGGGTTGCAACATGATTCATGAGATGGGTAACTCTTAGAATTTGAGATAGGGTTCTTGTACCATGTTTCTAGCTGATACAAGGGTTTTAGCATTTTCCAGAGTTTAAGAAATTTTAGCCCTTTTGATATGTGTCTTAAATAACAAGGGGTTTCTAGGGTTGAGTTTATGAATCCTGAAATAATGGAAAATGCTAATGAACTATCTTCCTCCTTGAGTTTTGCTTCGACTTCCTATCTGTCAAATGGGTCCAATAGTCAAATTTTGTCTGCCTCCACCAGCCCCGAACCTGGGGCAAATCTTGAAAATTTGACTCTAAGCAAGCTCAGTGCCAGTCTTGAGAAGTTATTGATTGACGACAATTACAAGTCTAACTATTGTGATGCGGAGATTGTTGTTGAAGACATCCCAGTGGGCGTTCATCGGTGTATTTTGGCTGCACGGAGTCAGTTTTTTCATGAACTTTTTAAGAAAGGGAATGATAGTTCTGTGAAGGATGGTAAACCTAAGTATCTCATGTCTGATTTGCTGCTTCATGGTCGGGTTGGATTTGAGGCTTTCAATGTTTTCTTAAATTATTTATACACTGGAAAGCTTCAAACATCTCCACAGGATGTATCGACTTGTGTTGATGAAGGTTGTGCTCACGACGCCTGCTACCCTGCTATTAACTATGCTGTTGAATTGATGTACGCATCTGCCAGGTTTCAGATGAAGGAGCTGGTTATGCTTGTTCAGGTAAGTTTGGGTTAGACTATTTCACTTTTTTCGTAAGGTCAGTACACTACTATATTTGCAAGCAGGGTACATACAAGACATCTTTTTACTATATTGATTGACTTGATCTATTGATTGATGCTAGTGCTGGTAGTTAAAGAAGGATTCATGTGCCTTCTGGTATAATTTTGACTGCTTTAACAGATCAGTACAAGATTTTTCAGAGATGTGGCCTAGTTGTTAAAAGTAACTAAAGAAATGACTTTTTTTTTTTCCTCTGAAAATACTTATCTGGTAAACATATGAATGTGCACATGACTTTCATTTCTCCAGTACAGGTTTATAAGATATTCCTTTACCAAGTTTATTTACATGTTATGACTTTTGAAGAAGACTAGTTATCACTGATGCTTATCTTTTCTACTCCATTTGGGATTTTTACCCTACACGTTGTCAAACAAGGCAGCCTTTGCCTTATTTATGCACCACACTAACGCTCAACTAAGTGCTGTTCTTCCATATATAGTTTTCCCATTACCACCTATCTTACATAAAATCTATAAGGCTAGCTTAATTCTTTTATAGTACAATTTTTGAATTCCAAAATCCATTTGTTTTTGTAATGAGGTCTCCAAGATTTTTCCTTGACTTCGTGATGAGTGATAAAAGGCATTCAAACTATTAATGACTTGACCTCTAATATTTGCTCCAACACTAACATTGCTTCTCTCAGCTTTCTATAGACTGTTGTGCTAGCATGGCTAGATTACTTCCTTTTTTCCATAATTAAGATCGTATTGCTCATGAGAATGACCATCTTATATTAGGCTATATTACCTTTACCAATATTGTTCCAGCTCCTAGGTGTTTGAAATTTATTGTGAATACTTTTGATATATAATGCAGCGCCGTCTCCTCAACTTTGTTGACAAGGCTCTTGTGGAGGATGTTATCCCAATTCTTGTGGCCGCATTTCACTGCCAAGTGGACCAGCTTCTCTCTCACTGCATAGAGAGAGTGGCAAGTTCGGATCTTGATGATGTGTCTCTAGAGAAAGAGCTCCCTTATGAAGTGTCAAGTGAAATCAAATCACGCCGTCTCAAAGCTAAGCAAGACTCTGACTCTATTGTCCTAGAAGTGGACTCCTTGCATGAAAAAAGAATAAGGAGAATACACAAGGCTTTAGACTCTGATGATGTCGAACTGGTGAAGCTTCTCCTGAATGAATCTAATATTACTTTGGATGATGCTCATGCTCTCCACTATGCCACTGCTTATTGTGATCCTAAGATCATTAAGGAGGTACTCAGTTTAGATTCGGCGGATCTCAACCTTAAAAACTCACGAGGGCACACAGTGCTTCATGTAGCCGCAAGGCGTAAAGAACCCTCTGTACTGGTAGCTCTATTGGCCAAGGGGGCCTGTGCATCAGAAACTACTTTGGATGGACAAACTGCTGTTGCAATTTGTCGGAAGCTGACTCGGCCAAAGGATTATAATAAGAATACAGCACAGGGGCAGGTATCTAACAAAGACCGTTTATGTATTGATGTCCTAGAAAGAGAGATGAGAAGGGCTTCCATCACTGGAAACATGTCAAACTCGTCACAAGTGGTAGCTGATGATTTGCACATGAGGCTGGACTACCTTGAAAATAGAGGTGATTGGCCTTCAAATTTTATTTACTTGTTTACCCTTCTTAATCACTTCCACGATATATCACACGTACTAGTTTCTTTCTGCAGTTTCATTTCTTTGCAGGAGTTTTTAGAAACATATATTTACGTCTCTTCATTGGAACGCCAGAAATTTTGTGATTATTTCAGTTGCGAAAGTTTGTGAAAAATGTATGGATTAAGCATGATACATATATTTTTTTCCTACAGACATCTAATAAGTGAATATTATTTCATCTTTCCCATTCTTTTTCTTGGTTAGCACAGCAACACAAATATCTTTGATGATAACAAATAGTGTAGCATCTAAATTTGGACTCACATCTATGGTCATCATGTTGAAGCTCTAGCCATTCTCAAAGAATTTTCAAAATATTATGATTTAGCTTCTTTAACCTCTGACCTGAAAAACTCATGGACAAACAAACTTTCATGTATCTAGTGGCATTTGCACGACTGTTGTTTCCCGCCGAAGCTAGAGTAGCTATGGACATTGCAGATGCAGATTCAACCTCAGCATATGGTAAAGTTCCGGCGTCAAAAGGCTCTAGTGGGAACTTGAGAGAGGTTGACTTGAATGAAACGCCTTCTGTGCAAGCCAAAAGACTCCAAGCCAGACTGCAAGCACTGCTTAAGACAGGTACTGTAAACCTTGTTTTTACCATCTTATTTGGAAACTTCTAATTTGTATTTATATTCCGTTACTTACTGTATCTTGATAAAGTTGCATAACAGAGGAACACACTCTCTCTCTCTCTCTCTCTCTCTCTCTCTCTCTCTCTCTCTCTCTCACACACACACACACACACACACACACACACACACACACACAAACCCCACATAGAACAGGTTGAGATTGCAGCTGTTTTAAGACTATGGTTTTAAATTCTCTGAACTTTTCTGGATACAAAATTATTATTGCATAAATGGATTGAATCTGAGGACTCGTATTAAATCCTCTATTGGATGGAAAACCTCGATGATCTGGTCATGGATTAAGGTATCAATCGTAAATAGTCTCTGACATTTAGTTTCCTTTTCTGGTTGCAGTGGATACAGGTCGGCGCTTCTTCCCTCATTGCTCAGAAGTGCTTGATAGGTTCTTGGATGATGATATGCCCGATGCTTTCTTCCTTGACAAAGGCACTCAAGAAGAGCAAATAATCAAGAAGAGAAGGTTCATGGAACTTAAAGACGATGTTCAGAGGGCATTTTACAAGGACATAGCTGAGAATAACAGATCAGGTCTGACATCATCATCCTCATCCTCGTCTTCTCCGAAGACGGGTGCAAACCACAAGCTTAGGAAGAAGTGAACAGTATGTTTACTACATTACATAGGATGTCAAAAGCCTTAACTTAGTTTTGAAAGGGTTATTTGTTAGATATTCTTGACGGCCTATGTATCACACCTGCACTGTAAAATATTTCCTTGCTAAGTTCCAAATATTCTGTGGAGTATATAGTCCACTCCAAATTTGAAATGAGCATGTTAACTGTTGTATTTTCTGTTTCCGTTCGATGAAAAATTCAGTTGTGTATATGAGGATTATTTTTCATCTACAATTTTTTTATTGTTGATATACAGACACAAGTTTTGTGATAATTTTGTAATGAAAATTTGGAGGAATTTAGTTATTATGAAAGAAAATGATGCAAGAACCGGACCGGCTGGTTCAACCGGTTTGTTGTAGTTATTTGCCATGTTTTATTTATCTCAGTTCACATTTGTCTGTGTAGAGAAGGTACAGAGTGAGCCAATTCTAAATGAGAGGAAATCAAGCAAATGTGGTGCTTCTTGGAGTCAAAAGCCATTAATGCCTTTCATAAAAAAAGTAGTTGAGTTGACTAAGATCTTAATTAAATTGGTCAAATGATTCATGAATCTGAACAAGAAATAGTTTTGATTGTTGTGAATTGTACTAATTTTCTCTGCTTTATTGTGATGCCTAAAAGGTGCTCAAGGAAATGCCTAGGAACTTTCTTTCTGGTGTGAAAATGGAAGCAGTGCAAAGTTTATTCTATTCCCAGAATTGTCAACACAAAAGATGCACCGGCACAACCTAGAACCACACATTTCTAGGTCCTTCCATATGAAGAGGAGCCACTTGTTGTCCTGGTAAGCTTCTCCAAAACATGTCCTAGTCTTGATGAAAATTAGCAAAACACAAGAGAAGTCAACAAAACCTTTTATTTTTCTAGACTTTTAGTTGAAGCTGTTGCTATTCAAAGAAATTTCAGCAATGAGGAGAACTGTGAATATTCAGATGCTTAGAGACCAATTATGTACTGTGAGTGATTAAAGAGGTAGAGGGAAGAAGAAACTGGAGGAGATATGGCAGAGACAGCAGTTTGCTCAGTTATTGACAGGTTGGTTTCATTGCTGAGTGAAGAAGTGAAACTGTTAAGAGGTGTTCATGAGGAAGTTTCAGACATAAAAGATGAGCTGGAGAGCATTCAGTCCTTTCTGAAGGAAGCAGATGCAAGGGCAGAGAATGAAGACATCAACAGCAGCTTGAAAACTTGGGTGAAACAGGTACGAGATGTAGCTTATCGTATAGAAGATGTCATTGATGAATACATGCTTCATGTGGCCCAGCACCAAGAATCAGATAGTGTGCTATTCATCAGTTTCCTCAGGAAAATCTCTTGCATCCTTGGAAAGTTAAGGAAGCGCAACAAGATAGTGTCTGAGATTCAAGATATCAAATCAGCAATCCGGGAAATCAAGGAAAGAAGTGGAAGATACTGTTTCAGTTCCTTTGAGCATGGATCAAGCAATGTCAACATGAAGGATCAGGCAAGCAAGAACCTGCGAGTGGCTTCCCTTTTCGTGGAGGAAGATAATGTTGTGGGGATTGAATCTGCTAAAACTGAACTGATTGAATGCTTGATTGCTGGAGCTTCAAATCGTAGCGTGGTTTCGGTTGTGGGTATGGGAGGACTTGGGAAGACTACTCTTGCCAAGATAGTCTTTGACAATGACCAGGTAAGGAGGCATTTTTGTTGCCATGCTTGGGTCACAGTGTCCCAAACAAACAAGAAGGAGGAGCTGCTAAGGAATGTGTTGAGATTGTTTTGCCAGGCGAGGAAGGAGTCGACTCCTGAAGGAATTGACACCATGGAACAAGTGTTGCTGATCACCAAACTCAGGGAATATTTGCAGCAAAAGAGGTATGTAGTTGTGTTTGATGATGTATGGAAACTAGACTTTTGGGGAGACATAGAACATGCTATGCCTGATAACAACAGGGGGAGTAGGATAATTATAACGACACGAAATAGAAATGTTGCTACTTTTTGCAAGAAATCGTCATTTGTTCATTTCCATGAGCTGCAACCCTTACCCCCAAATGATGCTTGGGAACTCTTCTGCAAGAAAACCTTCCAATATGATTTTAACTGTCATTGTCCCCAAGAATTGAACAAATTGTCTCTTGACATTGTTGAAAAATGTAGAGGATTGCCTCTAGCAATTGTGACCATAGCTGGTCTCTTGTCAACCAAAGATAAGGTCGTGTTAGAATGGCAAACGTTGCGTGACAGCCTTGGCCCCGAGATATCCTGTAATCCCCATCTGATAAATATCACTGAAATTCTCTCTCTCAGCTATCTTGATCTACCTTACTATCTCAAACCTTGCTTCTTGTACTTTGGCATCTTCCCAGAGGACTATCCTATCAATCGTCCTAGACTATTCGGACACTGGATTGCTCAGGGTTTTGTGAAAGGAAAGAAGGGGAAAACATTGGAACAAGTTGCAGAAGAGTACTTAAATGAGCTTGTTAACAGAAACTTGGTTCAGGTGTCCTGGGGAAAGTTTAATGGGGTAAACAAATGGTGCCGAGTCCATGATATGTGGCGGGAGATCATTCTATCTAAGACTACCGACTTAAGCTTATATCATGTTTTGGACGAAAACAACACGAATTTTGACAGAAAAGTCAGGAGTCTGTCTCTCTGCAATAACACATATAATGTTCTTGAGACCATGAAGGATTCGCAGGTTCGTTCTATCCTCCTTTTCAAGGCTACTGAGAAAATTTCCAAATCATTTATGCTTAAACTGTTTGAGCATTTCAAGCTCTTGAAACTTTTGGATTTCCAAGATGCACCATTGGATCACCTTCCCTCGGAAATTGGGAACTTGTTCCATTTGAGTTACTTAAATGTCAGCAACACGAAGATGAAGAAACTGCCAAGATCCATAGGCAAGTTATGCAACCTTGAGACACTGAATGTCTCGCATACACTTATTCGTGTCCTCCCAATTGAGATCAACAGGCTCAGTAAGCTGCGCCATCTTATGGCTCGCAACATTTCTGTTGATTCCAATGCAGATTCATTTCAAGTTGTGAGGATACAAGAAGGCTTTGGTAGTCTAGAGAAGTTGCAAACACTTGTACTAGTGGATGCAAATCATGGAGCTGGAGTAACTAAAGAATTGGAGAAGCTGAAGCAACTAAATGTGCTGGCAATACTAAATCCCAAGCAAGAAGATGATCGTAGAGCTCTATGTTCTTCCATTGAGAAGATGAACCACCTTGTTGCTCTTGAAGTGATCTCAGCAAGTGCAGATGAAACTCTCCATCTAGACTCGATTTCTTCTCCGCCTCAGCTCCAAGACCTCTTCCTGAAAGGCCGTTTAGAGAAGCTGCCACTATGGATCTTGAAGCTTGAAAATCTTGTCACAATAGGCTTATTTGCCTCTATGTCAGGGGAAGATCCTCTCCAAGCCCTTCAGGTTTTGCCTAACTTAACAAATGTTTATCTTTGCGAGGCGTACCTTGGAGAGCAGCTCCATATTGGGGAAGGAGGCTTTAGGAGACTCAAGCTATTGAGTCTCAAGAACATGCTTGGATTGAGTAGTATGATACTAGACAAAGGAGCAATGCCTGTTCTTGAGGAGTTGCAAATTGGTCCTAGCCCTCAACTTAAGGAGGTTCCCATTGGCATCCAGCACCTGAGGAACCTTAAAACGCTCGTGTTTCGTGATATGCCAAGAGAGTTCTGTCTCAGAATGTTATCAGAAGATCAAGATTATTGGAAGGTTAAGCATATTCCAATAGTACTTTTCAACTATAGGACTAGTGAAGAGCGACATGAAACCTACAAGCTTGGGGATCCGAAATTGCTGAATCATTTGAGACATTGAGGCCTAGAAATGGAAAGCAAATGATGGAGTCACATCAGTTTCTCAACATTGCTTGAAGTATAATGTTTTCCTTGATTTGTTCAACAGTTTGCTTGTACTAATTATGCTGCAATGTATATTCAGACAATTGCCAGTTTAATGCTTTTGGGTTAACAAATCTCCTGAGATGTAATGCTATTGACGAACCTGACTACATTTTTCTCGTTCTGATAACAAAATAAGTAGCTTTTACTCGAGAAGTTTTGTCTATAGTCCCTTTTGTCGCTTAAAGAGCATTTCAGTGCATGAGACTTAAGATTTGAACCTTGTTTTTGTGAGTGTAATCAGTCATTTTTCATGTGAAGCACAATTGTTGCATGCTTTTGCCACAATTTTTACTACAATCTTCTCATTCTATCAACAAAATAAGTTGTTTTTACTAAAAAGTTGTTGTTTATAATCCATTTTGTCGTCTAAAGAGCATTTTCATGTGCACGAGAGTCTCGCTATTCTAACTTCTAAGGATTGAACCTTGTTTTTTGAGTGTAATTAGTTGCTTTTCATGTGAAGCACAATTGGTGCATGCTTTAGGCACGATTTTGATTACATTTTTTTCATCTTAAATTCTTAATAGCAAAATAAGTAGTTTTTCTCAATTTTTGTCATCTAAAAAGCAGTTTAGTATTCGAAACTCTTGTTATCCTAAAGCTTGAACCTTATCTTTGTGTGCAATTAGTCACTTTTCCAAGATAAGCACAATTGTTGCATGTTTTTGGCAGTAATGTAAGTGTCAAATAGAAGGAGGAATTGCTTGGCAAGCCAGCTAGCCAGCTAAGATTCTTGGCTTGGAAACTTGCTGGTGAAGGCATTGTAAAAGGTCAAATCAATTGACTATTTATGTAATTAAATATAAAAAAAGCAATATCATTAATATAACAAACAGATTAGTTATTGTTAAACAATGATGGATAGATCCTATACTAGACTGGTAGGTTTTTTCTTTTTTCTCTTTTGCTGATTGGCTGAGAAAGGAAAAGCATTTGCCTATGAACATGGTGGCCACATTGAGCCATAAATGCATGATGGTACCCAAAATAATGAGCAGGTGACAATTTTAGGAATTTCCATGAGATAAAGATGTTTTGCCCAAAAATATGAAACTATTTTTTTGATTCTTGTGTATCATTATATATGCACACAAAAATGTTGAATCTATGATTCTTCATGTTGGCATTGAAAAATATAAAAACTTGTTTCCCTCTAGTGGCAAATTGTAGGACTGAGAAAATATGTTTTGCATGAATGCAATTAAAAACAAATTTTGATACGCATATGGAACCGTGTTTTAAGACTTGTTTACAATTCAAATTTATAAGAGTTGTGTTTGCGTTTTGGATTGTGCTGCTTTTTCAATCAAATGAATGTACGTGTGAAATCGTTTATTTATTTTGTATTATATAAGTACACGTGACAAATATAAAACTTTATATAACTTCAAATTGAAAACGTAATTACAAAATACAATGTTCTTTGAGTAGAGATTTTTTCTTTTATTTTGTTCATGCACATCATATTTTCAACGTATAGTTGATGTTATTTCGAAAAATAAAAAATTGACTTGATAAATAAGAATATGACATGTGGCGTCCGAGCGTCATGTCAATGCTCAAATGTCTCGCCTTATAAAATTACTTCTAAGGGTCTTTGCTGGTCTTCAAAAAATTCCCACGAGTGTTCCCGCTTGCCTCCAAAGAGAATTTCCAAGAAGTAATCCCGCTCGCCTTCAAAAAGTATTCCTAAGTACACTTGCCACTTTCATAGAGTATTCCCGTTCGCCTTCAAATAGTACTCTCACGTATTAATCTCATTGACCTTCAAAGTGTACGCTCCTGCTTGCCTTCAAAGACTACTACTCCGCTTGCATTCAAAAGGTATTGCCGAGAGTGCTATTTCAAGAAATCTCGTTTGCCTTCTAAGAGTAATCTCATGAGCCTTGTATGTTGAAGATCTCGTTTCACCAAAATTCAAACCACACTTCAAGAAAAAAACAAACTGCGAGCGATCACAAGAAGACATGACGAGGCTTTCGGAGAGGTTGTACGTTCCGTGAGCTCCTTGCATCCACCTCACGCTCCTGATGGTACTTATGAACGTACTCTCATACGTACCCAAGATTATTTTCTTGGAACAATAAAAAGTTTAAGCCAATAGCTATTTGACTTAACTTAAGCCACTGATGATGTCACTAAAATTATAGATCCAGTGGCCGGGTCGTTCATTCACACAAACTCATTGGAGATGTGTATGAGTGAATTTTTAATGCGACGTAATTTCATTTGTTTGATTTACTCTAAACCAAAAAGAATTAAAGCTAAGCAACCAACAAAATTTCACAAACACAAACCTAACTTAACCTAATATAAGAAACGTTAACATTACAATTTCAAGCATAAATTCAAAACCAAACAATTAGAACTCCTAATATATTCAATCGTAATCCTTCTACAAACACCAAGTTCCACGATTTTTATAGTCAATACAAGCAACAAAAGATACAAACAATAGATATGCATAAAATGATATATTACACCTAAGTCATCACAACAACAATTATCCAAAATCAGTGTACATTAATACAAGTTCTATAAGTTAGTTTAAACCAATCAAAAAAGGAAAGATTATACATAATTAATCATAGTAGCAACAATCCAAATCCAATATATTAATACATGTTCTATAAACTAGCCTAAACCAATAGAAAATAACCAAGAAAACAACAAGTGGTGCCGAGAAGGAGAATCAATTGATTGCCAGAGTCAAAGCAAAAAACGACCAAAGAACAATCAAAGATGTCCAATTAGGACTCTTAGATTAAGTTAATTAATTTTTAGTTTAATCCCATAATCCAACATTATTTTGATGAATACACAATTCTTATTTCCAACTAAAGATTTCATGAATATTCTCATGTGGGTCACATAATCATGTAACAGATGAAATATGTAATAGTGTTAGGATATGTATTATTTGAGTTTGTTATATCAAAACAAAAATATAATACAACATGCATAATATATATATCAGTTGACTGATATAATTTTATATCAATTGCACTAATAAAGTGGTGACACCTCATTTAAAATTATGGATCCGGACGG
>JAYMTE010000375.1:0-18955 GCA_036897545.1 Pelargonium fulgidum
AAATATTTCTATTATATGATTAGATGTCATAACTTTTGCATAATCATGTGTATATTTGCTGCACCCACATGTTTCCTTCACTTCACAAGAGTAAAGGGTTGTATTAGATGAACTGTGAAAATAATATATATATATATATATATATATTTCTCTTGGAGAAAATTAAACTGCAACCTTTCTTTCTTTTGGATCTAGGTCATAAAGTTTTTTTATTCATATGCTAGAAATTAAATGTTGTGATTTTTTTCATCATTTGATGCATATAAGATTTTAATCGATATCTTCATATTAAATGTCCATTTTCAAGATTTATTACTGACTCACAAGGTCTTTGGATTTGAGTGGTGAAGCTAAGCTGAAGAAGATTTATGATGATGTTGTGAATAAATATAATGGGGCTGTTGAAATACTGAAGAAGGAGAAGATCACAATTGCTCCAGAAGATCCTGCTGCTGTAAAACAATACGCAAACGTCATGAAAAAAATGATAGAGAAGTAGGTCCCTATCCAATATTTTTGGACTTTCATTCGTTATAATAATTTTTTCTTATGCTACAATTTCTGGGGACAATTTATGTGAGAGTGAGTATGGAAACAGGTAATTGGGGACGGAGTTAATTTGCCTAGTTCCCCACTATTTCTGATTTGCAATTTCAGTTTTGATGTATTTCTAATTATTCGTCTGTACCTTATACAGGGTTGGCTTGTATTCAATATCTCAACAAATAGACAAATCTATCAAAATGGGAACACATGGTATTGAAGATGTTCGATCATATTTATTGGCAGTGAAGGAAGTAAGGATAAAGTAAGTTTTACTCCTTTCTATGTAATTTGCATTATTTTGATGTACCAGTTTTGTGCTCTACTGTGGTAGCTGTTTATTTTCTTAAGTTCATTAGTTTTGTATGTCATTAGTTCTATGGCCGCTTTCTCATAACTTCTTGGAATTTGAGTTTTAGTACTGTTACTTATCACATTAGAATTAGAAATCTTGATATTTCAATATTTATAAAGGCCTTGTCAGTTGTCATCTAGAATGCTATGAAGCTCCAACACTTGAATCAGATAAGATACTCTCTCGAAACTTGTAATCTGGCATGCTCCAACACCCCAACACAGTATCCTATTTTTGTAATATCATTGTTTTGAATTAATTAACACTTGTTCGTAGATTGTAATCACATGCTTTTTTATTTAATTGTTCGTGAGACATTATTTATGTTTATTTAGTTTGAACATATTAATTTTAATTTGACAACTATCAAGTTTGATTTCAATACAATTTAAAACCATAAATACATATAATTTGCTCTATAATATATATATATACATTTAATTTAAAAGTTAACATGTTGTAATGTATCGTGTTGTATATATTTTTTTAAATTGCGAATTGTGTGTCCGAGTCGTGTCGCGTGTCGGTATTGCTGCAGCATAGCCTAGAGGTTTAGGTGAATTGAGAATGTCTAGAGAAATGGAAATAAACTGATATGGTGGTTGGTATTAAACATTTAAATTGTTGGGCGTTCTTATGTTTTTTCAGTCCTGTTAGTTTCAGATGTTTTTTTGTGGTCCTATTATTTTGTATTTAGTAATTTGGTCCTATTGTAAATGTATGTAGTTACAAGAACTATTTCAAATTTGTAGGAATGGTATCAGTGATAACATTGGTATCGAGCCGTTGATGATGGAGGCATTGGACAAAGTTGAAAAGGAAATCAAGAAACCTCTCATGAGGAATGATGAGAAGGGAAAGGCAATGCTAAGAGCGGAGTTCGATAAGATTAACGCAAAGTAAGTGTGGAATCTCATTCTCATTCCTATTCTGACAGTTTTAATTTAAACGCTACTTTATTTTCATGAGATCGCTTCATCAATACAAATGAGTGCCGGGAAAAAGAGAGTATGTTTTCTCTTACTTGAAGGATCAACCGACACCTTTATTTTGATTTGGTTATTGCTTATATTTGAAGATTTGATTGCTTCTAGTTTCCACGAAGCAACCCTTTGTATGTGTTGCCTATTTAAGTATGGAAGTTCTTATAATGACAGCTACCTAGGGCTGACCAGTTGTGTCATGACCCGTGACACGGCACAAGCTCAAGTAGGTTTGGGTTCTGCTTAATCGGGTTTGTGTTGACTAACTCAACTTGCTTAATGATCGGGATTAACCTGTTTAATTAAATGGGTCGCATAACCTGTTTATTAACTCACATGTAAAGATACAATTGTAATTTTCTAAACATAATCATACTCTCAACCTATTTAGTTAAATATGTTGGGTCCGGTCGGTTAATCTTGGACCCGATAATTTAAACTTGTTGGCTGTGTTGGGTCGTGTCAACCTGCTCCTAAATTGGCTGCGTTCGTATTGGTGAAGTTAAGTGTTCAATAATTTGGTCAGATTCAGTTGACCCATTTGATAGAATATCAAACTTTAAGACACGGACACAACTCACAAACACGAATGGCCACCCGTGCAGCTACTCCCAGTCTATACAGTTTAAATACCGAGTGTTCCTAGAATGGCTTCTGTACCTTTCCGAATTTTCCTACAATTAGTTGCTATGCTGAGCTTTCTTTTCTTTTTAACCAGGCTTGGAATAAAGAAGGAAGATCTCCCAAAATATGAAGAAGCAGCAGAACTTGCGGCTGCCAAAGCAAGTTTGGAGGAGATTAAGAAGGAAGCTGCTGAATCAATTGAAGCTATGATGAAGCGTGAGGAATTCATGGGTGTGGATCCGGTGGATGTTAAGGAGTTGGACATACGGAACCTACTATGTGACAATGACATATCACCGTCATCAACAAAATAGGTTTCGATACAATTGCTCGGAATATTGAGAGTTGCTGCCCTTGCCCTTGTTTTTTTCGGTAATAAAAAAGGGCTGGTGGATTTGAAAGAGCATTATTCTTCTTGATGTTTTCAATTTCTATGGAAATATGTTGCTTTTTGGTATATTGACATTTTCAGCAAGTTCTTGCTTGGTTGATCTTGACAGATGCTTGTGTCTCAAGTCTCTCATAAAATTCGACCGTTGGTTCATTTAATGATGATGGTGATGAACAAACTCAATTGTAGGGTTTATAACTTTGTTTGCAATGATAGATTATTTGAGTTGGGTGATGTATGTCTCAAATATTGTATAGAGTGCCGTGTCAATTAATAGGATATAACTAGGGTTGGCAAAACACGACACGATTTGGGTGTTACACAATTTGCTCGTTTGTGTTGAGCACATGTTACCAATCTACTTTTCATCGACAAATTCAAATGTGTTAGTGTTGTGCTTGGGTTGAGTAACTTAGGAAGTATAATAATTGAGTCGTATTTGTGTCAAATCTGTGTATCTTGCCTAGTATTTTGTTGACCCACCCACTTAAGGGTAAAAACGTAACATGTGTAAAAATTGACTCATAATGAAACCAGTTAAATGTGTATTGTAATAATATCTACCTATTTATTTATATGTAATGTGTATTGTAATAATATCTACCTATTTATTTATATTGACTCATAATGAAACCAGTTAAATGTGCTAAATTATTTTAACACCGTCTTAAAGTGCTAACTTTGTGAAACGCTCCTTTTCCAAAGGAAGGTTGAAGGAGATTTAGCCAAAAAATTCTCCTCTTATTACAAAAGTAGTTGACATTTGGTGATCTTGCCAAATGTTAAGGCCTCGATTTGTAGGCATCTTGCCTATAATTAAGTGATCATTTTGAAAAATATCTAAAGATTATCACCAAAAAGTTATTATCAATATCAATTTTATACAAATTGATGTATAAAATTTGGAATCCTCATTTTGTGATGTATAAAATTTGTAGAATCATCAACCATAAAAAAAGTTGCAAAATTTGTAGAATCATTAATTAAATCATGGCCTTGTTGGGACCATCTCATCAAAATTGAGCCATATCCTAATACAACACAAAGTACTCAAATAATACAACTAACCATAGCATCAAAAAAGAACAATTACACCTCAAATTCTCACTCCATTAGGTCTTCCTCTTTTTGTTCGGCTTTGACTTGTGATCGCTTTTGCCTCGCTTCTTCTCGCTACTCTCTTTATGCTTCTTCCCGTGCTTTTCTGATTTTTCTTTGTTGGACTTCACACTGATAAGACCGCCTGCGAGTGCCTTCGTGTCGGTACTCTGTAGGGCTTTCTCGAAGTCAGCATCTCGGTCCACAATGGCGTACTGCTGTAGCAACTCGGGATCCAGCGAACCCTCCATCTGTGATTTCCTTCCATCCTGCATAACAAACGTGACAAGTAATTACAATGATTATATATATTCAATGATGCACGGACACTATAGTCTTCTCAACGTACTAGTGTCCGATAACTCTGGCACGTGTATCACCTATTTTTTTTCAAAAAATGATTGGAAGTGTTGACACTCAAACACATAGAAGAGCACGACTTTTATGCAACTTAAATGCACTAATGTAACGAATATAATTATCAATTGTTATTGTTGAATGTATTCTAAGCTTATCAGGTATAAGTTCATAAAGTGTCCATATCTGTGTTGTGTCCCGTATCTTGTACGTAACTATGCAACATAGTACATTATATATACATATATGATACATAAGAGGGGGAGAGAGAGATGCTAACCTGGACTTGCTTAGCCGCTTCATTAAGATCTTCGTCCACGGAGATCTTGTGAGGCTCCATCACAACCTGAAAGCAAAAATTTGCAATTATTAAAGTGAAACACTCACAAAATGAATGTTTTGGAAGGATGATTGTATTTATGGCGAACTGCAAATATATACTCTATACTAAGCTCCATTTACGAATAGTTCCCTTCCAAATTTTCACTTAAACAATGTGAAAAATACAATGTGGTTTTGTATATGTACTTATGTAATTTGCCCTTACATTATGTGAGGGTATAGGTAAGAAAACAATTATCCTTGTAAGTGATGCAAAGAATGTGGAAATGGCAGTGCCCTAAAATAAAATTGTGGCAGATAAAATACTATACATCCCTTAACTTATCTTTAAACAACTGTTCTATTTTTCTTTATATTTGGGTCGGTATAATCTTAACTAATTTATCTTCATTATTCACAAAAATAGAAAAGTACTTATTTCAACTTTATTTATGGGACCTTCCAAAAAGTTCAGTGATCTTACATTTCTTAATCTGGGCATCGTTCGATTGACCTCCTCTGATGCGATACCGTTCAAGTATTTGTGAAACTTTGTCATTACTTTAATAAAAAGTGACAATATCTGTTGTCCTTCCAGCTTCATCTGTCCCTGTAAGACAAACAATTCAAGACAAATTGATCATCGGATATGTTTCACTAGAACATAGTAATAAACATATCCATCCGCAAGAGCTGGCAAATTGGAACCAAACCCGCAGGCACCCAACACCTGACCCAACCAATTTTTGGGTTGGGTTCATCGTGTAAATTTTTGGGTCGGGTCGGTCAAACCAGACCTACTTTAGGATCGGGTTAGGGTTCAACACCCCGACCCTGACTTGAAACCCGATTTGACGGCTCTACCAGCCGCATATCAGCAACTACTACCGCTGTTTTTGAACAAGTGTCGTTATGCGATTTTAATGTAACAATATACCAGGTGTATGCTATGTTTAACAGAAAGTTCAGATGTGCTGTACCTCAACATAAGAGATGTTTTGATTTTGCAAGCCAGTACATAGCAGAACAGAAGCTTGAACATACGATAATGTAACTGGAAGCTTCTCCCGGAAATACAAATGTGAAAGAACTGGAACAAGGTCAAGAATCTGTACAAATAATATATATCATTTAGACAATCAAATGGTAGTAAAATAAAGCTTCGCAATTTCTGTTCGGACACGTTTATAAAATGGTTCATTTTAATTGATAAGACTAGCAATTTCTTTATAAGACATGTGTATGGGCCATGGGGTTCAAAAGATGCAAGAGAGAACCAACAAATCTGCCGTGGCAACAATGCCAAGCATTGTCAGATATAGTATTGTGATTTTAAAAAATGATAAAAAATTAAGCATGATGACAAAAGGGATTGAGATCTATTGTTGCTTTGATGCTTTACAAAAGGATAAAAGAGAAGTAAAAACAGATTTGGTAGCCTCACCAGGTGATAATTAGAAAGGTTATCGGTATATGATTTCAGCCGCTTCAAATCATGTGGCGTTAAAACACCATCAAGCGACTTCAAAAATCCATCGAAGGTGGGCCCTAAGTCACTGAAGTTGATCTTCGGATCCAATATGCTGAAGGATAACAAGTAAGATGAGCATGTTGAATTATGAATAAAATCAAGAGTAAATATATGGAGCATACCTCATTGCAAGTTTATACTCCATTGTACGGAAAGTAGAACCCAAGAGTCGTGTGAACCTCTGCCTGAAATCTAGAGCAATAACAAACAAAAAATCAAGGTTTGAACCACTAAGGCAAAGTAGGCAATACGTTTTGTTTTTTTTTAGGTTTACGGTTGAACCCGACCCACAAGAGGTGTGGAAAACATGTGGTAACCCGACCCAAAAATTTAACCGGGTTCATTTTATGCAACCCAAAAAATGTGTTGGATTTTGGGTGCCCGCAGGTTTGGGTCCAAACTGTTAACTCTACCCCAAGGTATGATAATAAAATAAAAAAATAACCAAGACAGTTCTTAAATCACCTTGATAAAATGGACCAAAGAATCCCCACTGATCCGCTCCGCTGAATTCAATATCATCATTATTTAATGGCTTTATAACCATACATGTGTGCTCGCCAGTCACAGTACTCTGATCCATTAAGAAAACACCAAGACACCAATCAATTAGCCAAGGCACTTAATAATACTCATACGGGGAAAAAAAAATTATAAATAAATAAAAAAATTTAAAAGCATCTTAACTGAAACGTGGCCAATATAAAATGGAGCGAACTTGTGTTTTCTCCAAAAGCGGAAGAGGTCCAAGGTAAGACCAAAGGAGACACCAAGGTAATGGAGCTTCTCAGGTCGTCTTTCACGAAGATGTACCAGCAAATGTGGGAGATCAGTTCTGGGTTTTATAGTTTCTTCCAGCAGTGAAACCTGCAAATATAGACGTTTATTCATAACACGTAGATGACCAATACAAACAAGAAGAAATTTTGAAAATTGAAGAACAATTCAAATTGTTTGACAGATATAAATGAAGAACAAGAACCAGACAACAACTAGAACAATAGAAAATATCAGATTGATTAAGCAAGAAAATAAAAACATCAGAAGAAGAATGAAACCAAGCTTAGTTCTGAAATGGACCTTCTCTGCAGCTTCTGTAACTCTGACGGGCGGAGCCTCCTCAACATCTTGAACATCTACTTCAGATATTGGTGTCAACTGCCCTTCATAATACCTAAACACAGCAGAACTCTAAATAATTCTTTCACAAGATTCTTAAAACGTGCACTACAACATGAACCATAAAGCAAAATAACTATTTCAATTTAGTTACGTAAAAGAAAAAACTTCTTTTAAATCGACAAGCTCTTTAACTTCCATTTCAAACAATAAGTTCTTTGAGAAAACGTTACTTTTTGTTTCCTAGTTCTCGAAATTCTGAGCAAACATGCCACAGAAAAGAGTTTTCATTTCTAATAGTGAATGACAAGATCAGGAAAAGGGCAAGGATGTATTTACCTTGCTAACAATTCAACTGCAACCGAACCATATCCAAGCTACAATAAAGAGAATTGAGATATCTTAAAGTTTGATGTAAGAATTGGGTGAACAAATGAAACATGGCAGGCATGGAAGTAAGACGTACCCTCATGGCACCTGGATGGGTAGCAATGCGCACTATGCGAGCCCCAGAGAGACTAGGGAAAACTGTATCCTGGAATTGCTCACAAAACTTCCATGGTATTTGGTCTCCAGATGGTTGATGACCTTCACTTAAACTTCTCATTGCAGATTTACGAGAAATCTGTCCTTCAAGACTAACCTGTAATGATATGAGTTATTAAATGAATATAGTGTCTTGTAATTAAGCATCTTCACAACGTGTTCTATGACTGCTATTCCTGTGGTGAATCAACCTACTCCAAGCAAAATATATTCTCCTTTTCCATAATGTTCTCAAGGAAGGTGAGATTAGATCACCAATAGACAATATCATGATTTGGTATAGCATGTTTAAATTTCTAATCATATGAGGTTTGCCAACCGTCACCGCAGGATCACATAGAGGGGGAAAAAACACTAACCTGGATAACACATAAAATATCTGGAAGTTGATTTTTTGACTCATCAACAGGACCTGAGTTCAACAGGAAGTAAGTGCAAGACCATCTCACATAGACTAAGGCCAACTAAATCAATTCAAGGAGAAAAACTGTACCAAGTAGCACAAAAAGGTGGTGAGCTGGAGCATCAGCAATCAGTTGAAGATCATTTGGGGAATTTTTGTAGTGAGAAGCAACATATAGAGCCATCATTCGCTGCAAGTTATCAAATATACAATGTTCAAAATTAAATCATAAAAAAATCCAAATAATTAGATTACAAAATTACCTGCAAAAATAACTCGCTATCCTTGTGATAAGAAAAAAGTGTGTCCCGGTTAACATAGTAGAGATCACACTCACTTGGTGGAGGTAACCTGATTCCAGAAAATATGACATAACAAATACAAAAAATCAGTGGATGGAGTCATTATTCCCGGGTCATCAACCTCAACATTTAAGTTCTAACCTGCCAATGCTAGGGATGGATTTTGTGACATCCAAACAAAGTAAACCATGAAGCCAAGATTCAATTGGATCACCCGAAGAGTATCGAATAGGTTCACTCAGTTCAATCTTTTTGAAAAGGCGACCTATATTTAGAGGGAAAATGATAAATCAGAAAGATAACTAAATATATGAGTTACATAGTCTAAGTACATAACAGCCAATGACCACAAACGATATAGTATTCATCGCTAGGTATAGTAATTGCACATAGTAGATGGGTGTGGCTGTGTGCATGTGTGCTTTGAGAATAACTGGATCAATCCAACGATGATGTGTTACACACATTATGATGAAATCAACTCCATATTGAACAAGAAATTACAAAAGTCATGCTCATCGAAATAGATCTCCACAATTTTCTTTTCATGACATGGATAGGTTGACATTCCTAAGATTAACTGTATATGTAGGGACCCGATTTAAACAAATTGCACAATCAAAATGCAGTTCGAAGGTCCTATGCCTTGTATTTGATTATACAAATTGGGAAGTCCAAGCTAACAACTTGAGGCTTCCAGATTCAATAAAAGCTCTCACAAACTCGCCAAGTGGGAAGTATCAAGGCCGGTAGGTAATCATGTGTAGTCTTCACAAACCATACCTTTCAACAGACTTGAGAAATACACAAAGCACGACATATCACTGAAACCATATGAGAAAAATACCTCTATCACGTCATAATTAAAATTTACCTGAAACAGAGCCTTCCGCGCTACTACCAGGTATCCGACTTTGCTCTTCCAATTGTTGAATAAGCTTTAGAGATAAAGACCGACCAGTACCTTCGTACCTTTAAGTAGGAAAAATATCAGTAATTTAACTACAAAAGATACATCTTACAAATTGGAAGACCATATTATTAAGGCTTAAAGTTTCTTTTGTAATTGCGATAGATTTTCACCTACAACAGACATAATCTGATATTAATTTACCAAGGAAAATATCATACCCATTCACTGTAGATGAAAGGAAAACCAGATAAGGACCAAGCAAAGACTTCACAATTGGTAAAGGAATAGCTGCTGCTTCATCAACAACCAATAGTTCAACTTGGGAGAGCTTCTCATGTTCATGTGGTTGTATATACTGCATGTACAAATAATAAAAAAAAAATTGAGATAAAGTATATAGATGAACAGTTAGAAGCTACACCACCTAAAACTGAACCATGAATAACAGTGAGACATCTTGCTGTTCAAGGTTCATCAAGGCAAGAGTATGTATAGACCATAACTGGGAAGTAAGACTTGAGAGCAAAGGTTTGCCACAAACGTGGTTAACAGTACAGAATATAAGTATTTAAAACTTCAGTTACAATCACAACATACTACTTCAAACAATCACAATTGGTATAGTTGCATGGAACCATTTTGAATTTTAGATAATTTGATCAAAACTATTTATGAGGAAATCTGTTCAGAACTTGAAAAACTCCAATGATATACATTTTGATAAATACATTATGTAAGACAATTCTAGGAGACCAACAATCAGGATAAATAATCAAATTATACAGGAGGCAATAAACTTTTACTAACCTGAACTGTTTGCCTGTGCTGCTTGTAAATATTCACACGCACGGTTGCTTTTTTGAAGTCGGGATTGTTACTTTTTACCACATCATAGTCTATGTGTTCCTGTGAACAATTGACATGATTAAGGTTTACAAGAAAATAAGAAGTCAACTATAGATGAAACCATATAATGCAATCAGCACTTCTGCATCCATACCTTGTATTCAAGAGCATCCAAACCCTTGACCACAAATTCAAACAGGGTTTTCAAGTTCTCAGGGCTGGGTGAGGTGACAAAGATATTTGAATACCTATTATAAACAATTCCTTGAATTAGTACTTGAGAAATTTCAAGGTAAGAAACAAGACACAAAACAGAAAATTAAGCAGTTGAATGTTGTTATAGCATGTTACCCTGCAGCCACAGCTCCAGCAATTGCTAAACCAAGTGTAGCTGATTTCCCACGACCACGAGCAGCAAGCAAAGCAACTGTGCTACGCAGTGACTTATCCAAAATTGCATCAAGAAATGTAATCGCTGCTTTCCCCTACTCAAACAAGGTAAAACAAATCCAAACCAGTGAACACTTTTAGCCCAATGTTTTCCATATTGATACAATACCTAAGGACTTAACAATCAGACAAAGACCCTTCACCTGATCCAATGTACAACACTTCTTAATCAAGGGACCGACAGGAAAATCGTCATTTAGTTGCTCTTTCAAACTCTTCAGGTCTCTTTCAGCTTCTGAAAGCCCTTCAGAGTCCTTTAAACAATAAGGGAATAAGAAAAACAGTTACATACTTACATAGAGCTTCAATGAAACAAAAATAATTTGGTACTTATACAATTAGAATAGTTCAGTCATATGAAGCAATTAATCCCTGTAAAGAATTAAATGCAATCCACGTGAAGTAAAAAGGTAAAAAGGCAACTTCACCAATTGCTCCACTGGGACAATACAATAGTACAATAAGGTCTCATTTGAATTTGTGGGATTACAAGAATGTGCTTGCATTTAAGCTCTTAGTTTATATTTCTTTTATGTTTTTCCAAAAACTCTTAATTTCACATTATTAAAACCAAAAGGATGTTAAAAAATATTCATGGAAGAAGAGAAGAAGTAATTAGATGCACTTATTCCAAATCCACAACCCAAGGGGTTAAACCACCCAAGAACTAAGTGTTACCTCTTTAACAGGGACTGGGGTTATGGATCTTATATGAGAGGAGATTGGCAAGACATTCAACTCATCATCCATAACCACACAAGCTTTACATGATGCAATTGATAACAAGAAACGCTCATTGAAGCGTCCAGTAGCCTCGGAATGGGATTCGGTACGGAACCTATCATGAACATCCTGAAAGAAAACAAGTGTAAGTTCTGTAGTAATAATCTAAGAAGAAAATAAGCAAATATCTCAAAAGTGTTAGAACTTAATTTTGTAGATAACACAATTTGCAGAATGTGCCTATTTGTCAATTGACTAATATAGATATCAGTGTCTTTCTCATTAAAATTACCATAGAGCATAAAACCACTAAACATTTCAAAATCATTATTTGGGCAAAATATAATTAAGGAGACACTAGTATAGTAGTTGACTAGTAGCTTCATATTGAGAAGGAAAAAAAAAAAGGTATCAAAATAGTGAGTTTCGAGCAACATGTGCTAGTGCAAATCTTTTAGATGTCAGGCTCTATCCCCTTCAATTGATTTTAGGAGCAACGATATGATTTTTACCATAACCATGGTGTACAGACTGGTCAATGAGGATAGAGAGCGAAGCAGCAATACAATCAGTCCACCACCCTCCACAGTTTCTATTGTCCTGGCCAAGAGATTTGGTGTTAAAGCTTCAAAATCCTAATATGAAAAAAAATAGATATGTCAGAGGAAGAAAAACTAAGTTAGAAAGTCGCAAGCATCAATATGCTACAATTGGAGGATGCAGAGATACAATAGACTACAAGCAAAATAAGCAGAACAAAAATGACCAGCTACCTGCAGTATGCACATGCCAAATGTGTTCCCGAGAATTCTTTCTGAATCCTTGTACAGGCAATACTTTAGTCCTCCACTTTCCACAAAAAGAGAAAATGGATCAACCTTCTCAGGATCTAGCAATCCCCTTTGCATTAATTTTTTAACCTGCTTTGCACGCTTTTGTTTGTGACTGCACAAAGAAAAAAAAAATTCAACTTTCAAACAATTTATTCTTTGTTCTCACTACAATATTATTTAGGCCTTTATCTAGTATGAAATTAATACAAAAAGGACACAACGGCAAAACACGGGTTTAAACTTGAACTTTGATTGTGTGGAGCATATTGCAACTCTGTTTTCATTTAAATTATATTCAGAATCTCTCGGAGAAGATTATGTGCTCCAGGGTTGATTAACTTATATTTAGTCTTATCTTATAAACAACTAATATCCTACAAAATAATGGTCCTTTTCAGCCACCAAAAGGGATAAACTAATACAGAAATTCAACTTTCCCTAATATCTTGAAACACATTTAAGGAAAAAACAGACTATGATGCTTCTCTATAAATGTGATATCACACTAGACAAACAATAGGAATGGAATCCAATTGAAGAAGATAAACATACAAGTTCACTTCTTTTACATCAAGAGAGATTGAGTAGCATTAGCCATAATGGTCAATACTTAAGAGTCTAGGACTAAGAACGCACTAATAAGAAGTAACATCCAAAAGTAAGTTCCTCAGATTCTGCTTATTACATCCTCCATCTGTCAAACAACTTTTGTTCAAACTAAAAATACAACTGCTAATATAAAAAATGAAATAAAAACATCTACAAATAGACACAAACACTAATAGGTCTGTGAATTGGTACTAACCTGCTAAGTTCGAGTTTATCCTTGTAGCACCATAAAACGTTGGGCCTAGATTTGACCACTGCTTTGCTTAGCATGTAATGAAGATTCACAATCTGAAAAATGCAACATACATTAGAAAATGTTAGCATGTTCTATAATTCATAACTAACCAAAAGCAACAAAATTCACAAGCCAGTTCATAAATCAAATCCACCTAACATAGCTAACAAGTAACAACAATGCAAAATGGCCTAAACATGCACGTCTTAGAAAGTTCTAAAATTCATAACTAACCAAAGGCAAAGATAAGTACAAGCAAAATTATGAATCACAGCCGCTAAACATCGAATGACACAGCAAAAAGGCCTAAACAAACATCCTCTGGTTCGTGCTCTCAATATATTTCTTTCGAAAATTCAACTTCTGCTCTCAATATTTCCACCGTATCATCTCCAAGCTCATGACATTCCACTAAAACTTACTATTTTCTACTCTTAAAACACACTTTTACCAGCAATTTCCAGGAAACCAAAAAGAAAATTAGTTCAAAACAAACAGAACAGAACCAAACGATTTGACTGCCTGAGCTTCTGCTCTTCTACTTCTGAATGCGATGATGAATCATGGACAGAGAAAAGGAGAGAAGGAAAAAAAAATGAAACAGCAACGTAACTCTGAAAATAGCATAATTTCAATATATTCTTTTCAAAAATTCAACTTCTGCTCTCTTTATCACCGCCAAATCAGTTCCGAGCTCAAAACTCTCCACTCAATATTACTACCATCCATTTTTCCAGCAATTTCTAGGAAATCAGAGAGAAAACAATTCAAAACAAACAGAGCGAAAACGATAGTGAGAGAAGATTGCCTGATCGCGAGACTTGTCACCGATGATAACGAACATGGAGCGATGGTGATTCTTGACGCCATTTTCGATGAGAGTTCTGATACGTTCGTCCACCTTCTTCCTCATTGCTCTTCTTCTTCTTCTTCTTCGTCAAATGCTCAAGCAGAGAAGCTTTTGCTCCAACTGGTTCGTGCTCTTCTTCTTCTTCTTCTTCTAGCAACTGCTCTGCTTGTTCTGTGTGTTCCGTTGTGTGCTCGTCAGGCTACGGAGGTTTTAGGATTAGGGTTTTGGGGTGGTTTTACAAATTATTTTTATTTTAAATAAATAGTCTAATAGCTTAATACCCCTGTAATTCGTTAGAATTTTCATTTTGAACCCTCATCTTGACTTTTTTTTATAAACTGATCCTCTATGCTGGACAATTGACGGGGTGGTTGACCGCATAGACCGTCAACCTACGGCAAAAAAAACTACACCAACACTTGTCGATATATTTTTGATTGTTGGTGTTCACGTCAAGAAAAAATGACAAATTAAATATGGATGGTAACCACTAAATGCGTGACTCAACTAGTAAGAGGTTGTTTAGAAAAACATGGTTAAATTTTTTATAAAATGTTAATGAATAAAGACATTGTTAGCTTCTTGCAATTTTGTGAGTAATAAATCCATTTGTTTCTTAAGTTGTGGACTCTTCAAGAAGGCTTGCATCTTACAAAGAGCATGATTGGAGAAATATTGATAGTTGATTTGATTGATTATGCGGATGCTAGTTTCCGTTATTTTATGCTTGATTATTGTCAATTGCCTTGTGCTTTTGAATTGGAATATGAATGCTTATGTATGTCGTAATTTCAAAGGATGCAATTAATTTGTTAGTCATTTGGTGATTGGGGAGAACACTTGCGTGTTGTTCAAATATACTGAGTGGTTTATATGGGTCTCGCTTTCTTGTTGCGAATAACTCGATGTTTGGAGATTTTGGTTGGTCGACCTACATAAGTCGAGACGCTTATAATTAGAGAACCTCCCGATTGATTTAAAAAATTGATCATGGATGAGAGTTACTTTATAGTATGGCTCTCTATCTATCATATTGGCTCTTCGATACGAGAAACATGGAGGATGTGTTGTTTATTTGTTTGTTTGCTTCAAAATTGTTTAAATTTAGCTAAAAATTATATTAATTGTTAATTTTATTTTGTACATCATTCCACAACTCGAGTAATCCACACAAATGGTAGGTTAGTTGATTTCGTGTCTAATATGACACATTGTGATAGTTCCATCATCCCACGTGTATTGAGTCTTTTTACTCATGCCGGTAATATATAAATGTTATACATTTCAAAAAGGTATGGGTTGGTTATTCTTATTTTTATACATAATATGAGGGGCCAAAATATATTTTTACGTAGTATAGGGACCAAACCATCAATTCATAAAAGGTTGCTTCGTTGGGTATTCTTTCCGGGTCGGGTCATGCCACTTCTTCTCTAGACACTGTCACAGTTCTGCGAGCTTCAGCGCTCGAAAATGGCTTCCATCGAAGCTTTCTGCTCTCAAAGTCCCAAATTCACAACCCACAAGCTCTACAAATCTCCCAAACCGCTCTCACTCGTCAACCCACTCCACAATTTCAAGCCCCAATCAGTCCAATTTCAACACACCAAGATTCACTTCTCTCCAAAACCCTCTCACTTCACAACCCAGAAAATTTCCGAATCACCCACCTCGAAACTCTCCGAAATCGACTCTTCTCGGCCAACCCAGAAAGCAATTTTCAAGTTTTTATCAGAAAAGATTGTGCTTTTCCTTGTTGGGTCGTTTGTGTTCGTGGGTTGCTTCAGTGTGAGGCCAAGTTTAGCTGTTTCTGTTGAGGCAAGCACGTTTAATGAAGAGAAGAGAGAGACACAGAAAGATGAAGAGAATGAGAGATTGTATGATTTGTATTTGGAGCAGAACCCAAATGATGTTAATGCTCTGAAGGTGGTTATGTATAGGAAATTTAGAAGTGGGAAGACAGAGGAGGCTGTGAAGCTTGTGGAGAGATTGATTGGTCTCAGACCTGATGAAGTTGAGTGGAGGCTAGTGCAGGCACTTTGTTATGAGACCATTGGGCATTTGAGCAAGGCTAAAAGGTTGTATAAAGAGATTTTGGAGAAGTGGCCTCTCTTGCTCAGAGCTTTGCATGTATGGTTCTTGACTTGTGCTTTTGTTTTTGATCTTCAGTTATTGTTGGATTTGAGTTGTGTTAGTGTTTTATCAGTTTCAACTTTGATCTTGATTCCATACTAGTTAGAGCTGGTGATTTATGTTGACATGTTGTGTTTGTGTCGTGTCATGTTAGAGATTGAATGTGTGGTATAGGAGCCAACACTAACATGACACGTGTGTCGTGTTTGTGCCAGCTCGATGAGTGTAAGACTAAAAGGAGTTTTGATGATAGATGATTCAAGTAGCCGCTGATTCCAACTTAGTTAGGGAAATGATTTAGTTGTTGTTATTTGTCTGACATAGAAACCACCGTGATTGATTGTATATTTACAGATTGTGAATCGAGTACAATATGATGGAGCCAATACCTATATATAGCATTTGTGTATGATGTGGATATAAAGGTTGATTTATAATTGAAATAGTTGCCCCCATCCCCTTCCTAAAACAATTTTATTGTTCTTCTTGTGATTTTGTAGAAGTGGATGCGATTTGTTTGTCTATTGTCGTTCTGTTTCATGCCCATTTTGGTTCAAGTTAGGCATTGTCCAAGAACCAAGAAACAATTTCTTCTATGATCCGTCCGATATATTGTTCTGTCATCCATGGGTGGGATTGTTAAGAACTCCTTATCCTTTGCTTACCCGGAACTTCTTGTATCGTATGTAATATGTATAGATGTCTTCAAGCTTATTCAGCTTGTACCTTTTGGATTAGAATTTTGGTTCAGGAATGGAAATAAAAAATGAGGATGAGTATTAGGAATGTTTGAAATAAGCATTTTTGGTTATCAGATAGGCGTTGGAATGAGAATCTGAATCCCATTCCATTCCCATCCCATTTTTTAATCCGAACACTGTGCTAACATTCGGGTTTCTCATATGATTCCGTGGTGTATACGTGTATCATTGTGCAGAGGTGGAAGAGTTTATTCAGCTTTTTGCTTATGAGCAGTTTGATTTATGGTTCTATTTTATGCAGGGTTTGGCAATGGTAATGCACAAAAACCATGAAGGCCCAGCAGTCTTTGAAATGCTGAACGAGGCTTTAGAAATGGCTCGGCGCCAGAAAAAGGTCACGGAAGAGAGAAACATAAGAATTCTGATAGCACAAATGCATGTTATTAAGGTGACAATATTCACAACCAACTCTTCACTTTGAACTAAATTTGCAGATTGAGCGGAAAAAAAGGTCTTATTTTGGTCTCAGTTTCTAATGTGCCTTCTATTGTATTTGTACATGTTTTGCAGGGGGAATTGGAGGAGAGTTTGGCGGAATTTCAGGATCTAATTGAGGAGGATCATAGAGATTTTCGACCTTATCTTTGCCAGGTGAGATAGTTTTGAACAACTGTTCATCGGTATCTGGTTCATAAAATATTAGGTAACATTTGTATTAGAATTTTTGTTCGGGAATGAAATTCAAGAATGATAATGGGAATGAGACTATCTTTTGTCATCTCATTGTGATACCATTTTTTTTAAAAACCAAATGCTACCTTAGTGTTTTGCTTCTATTTAGTGGTTGTAAGTTGAAACTCGGGGATCGACAAGGTTGGCTAGCTGATTTGCTGAGTACATGAATACTTCAGCAAAAAATCTCGGGATCTTCTTCTTATTGTCTTCTCCTCCTTCCGTCATGTCTTTTGTGATCACGTCTTTTGTACTACTCTCCATGCTTACTCCGATCTAGCCCTACTCTGTTTAGTTTCTCCTGACTAATTTTTCTCGGTAAATGATATTCTTAGAAAGACAAAAAAGGAAAACGTAACTTTTTTCAAACAATGGTGGAGTCGGATACATGAATACTTTAGCAAAACTTCTCCGGATTTTCTTCTCACATTCTCCTCCTTCATCAAGTCATTTGTTATCACGTCTTTTGTACTACTTTCATTGCTAACTCGGGTCTACCCCTAATCTATTTAGTTTTTCCTGACTAAATTTTCCGGAAAATGATATTCTTAGAAAGACAGAGAAGGAAAACACAATTGGACTTATGAATCAATAAAATGACTTACAAATTTGTTGTGTATATATATATATATACATTGCAGGGCATTGTCTATAGCCTACTAGATAAAAAGGAAGAAGCAGAAGAGCAGTTTGAGATCTATCGTAGTCTTGTACCCAAAGAATTCCCTGAAAGAGGATATCTTGATGATGTTATGATGGCAGCAAAAACAAGTTCTCGGAAAGACCTCGAAAAGGATTTCAAAGCTGAATTCTCGCCCAAGTAGTAATGACTATTGATCTAGTTTGTAGAGTTTTAGGGTTTTAATCTGGTATTATTGGGCAAACTGCCAAAATAGTTTGCTAAAATGGTAAGGTGAAACTGAGGTCACGAGCACGTAAAATTTGTGCATCTTGAATGGCTATGGGCAGGATCGATTTAGACAGTGTTTGGATCAGAAATTTTGTTCGTGAATGAGAATATAGAATGGAAATGAGAATTTTCGGTTTTGGATTAGAAATCTGTGTTATTGATGTCAAAACAAGTTGTTTGATAAGTTGATGACGCCAATTTTTTTGTTCATATGATTCGGGTTTGGTTCAGTTTTGGAAATGCCTAACCTGTACTCAACCTGAAATGTTGGGTCCCGACTCAGCCCACAAATTTTCAAGGAACACCCAATCTGAACCCGACCTGAGGCTGAGGTCAGATATATTTTATGTGACCCATATTCGTAAATTTTCGGGTTGAAATTTGGTCTAAATTGCCAACTCTAGATTGTACTATTGATCTATCAAAAACATGTGCAAAGGCAATGTT
>JAYMTE010000376.1:0-18943 GCA_036897545.1 Pelargonium fulgidum
ATGTGATATGAAAAAAGTTTAAATAGATATTTAATGTGAAAAAAATTCTAGACACTCATGTGATTTAAGTCAATAATAAATGGTAGTAGGGTGAAATTTCCCCTAAAGAAAACGGAAAAAAATAGAAGGAAGAAGCCCTCCAGGCTCCAGCAAGGTTGGACGCATAACTTGTGGTTGCTTCATCTTTCTCTCTTTAGCGACCTCTAGAAGCTTCATAAGTTAGGGTTTTGCAAGGGTTTATACTCCTTTCTTTCTGCTTCACGCTCCACAATGGCTCGCTCCAATGGCGTCAGGCTCCTCCACTGCTTCGCTCGCCGGACTCTCCTCCGCGGCGATTCCACAACCTCCGTACTCCTCTTTCTCTTGCCTTCGATCACACGATTTCTAGATTCACTGTGCCCTTTCGTTTCTATATATCGACATTAAATTTCGAATTTTGCCTGCAGATTTCGAAGAAGGTGGTTGCAGGAAGTTACAGGCATATCTGTTCTGGGGTGTGCAACCCAAATAGGCTCATTCGTGGAAATTATATTCCGCAGAATGGTACTTTTTGACTATTTCAATCTATATCATTTTAGGAATGTTAGCTGATGAATGATGAAGATGACTCTTTTATTTCTCTGGATTAAATTGAATGTGTAATGAGATGCAGTTAATAGTAAGAACTGGATGCTATTGGGAATTCTGAATGCTCACTTGGGTTCAACGAGATCAGTTCATGGCACAGGTGTGTTACTTTTTTCTTGGTCGGTAATAGGACCTGGAAGTTATTTTGTTGTGTTATAGTATAGGGCTAGGAACGTTTGAGGACAATTACATTACAATGAACAAACTGAATGACCTTATTTTTATGGTTCAGCACATAGGGACGCAAAAAGTTATTATGATGTACTTGGTGTAAGCCAGACTGCTTCTGCATCTGAACTAAAGAAGGCTTATTATGGGGTATGCTTCATTTTTCTACCTCACTAATTGTCTGTATGTGCATACTGATAATATTTTTCAAATACGTTCTAGTGCTTTCTGTAGTCCTTTGACATCTTATTACACATATTTATTTAATTTTGAGATGAGGATTGCGAGAGTGGAATTATGTAGTGTCTTGTTAGAAAAATCTGTTAAAATTTTGCTTACACAAAGTGTGTCTATTAGAGGAGGATCAAAATGTCATTATTTTTCATATACATGAATGATAAAAGTTGATATATGTTTATGTATTCATTTATTGCTATTGTTCAACTGGTTTCATGTGCTATGTGGGTCTGCTGGAATAGCATAATATGCTTTCTAATGTACCTATTTTTGTTTTTCTTTTTCTGCTTCTCTTCTTGATGATTTCTGTCTGCAGCTTGCAAAGAAGCTCCATCCAGATACTAACAAAGACGACCCCGAGGCTGAACAAAAGTTTCAAGAAGTTCAGAAGGCATATGAGGTATTTGTAATTTTTTTTTCATCATCATTTGATCTGTTTATGTGATCTTCTGAAACCTAAAGATCTTCCATACACAAGTGCTGAGCACAATTTGGTTTTCATCTTTTGTAGGTTTTGAAAGATGAGACGGAGCGCCAGAAATATGACCAGGTTTTTGTTTAATCACTTACTGTTAACTGCCAAGTTATTGTTGATTTTGCTTTATAGCTAATAGTCCCTGTGTTTCTCTTGAATGTTTAAATAGATCTTGTTCAAAGGATGGTTAAACTTATGTGCCTATTCTACTTTTTAAATGCTCATTGAAACAGTGTTGCAATAGAACGTACAGTTTTTTTTTTTCTTTGTAGGTAGCACTGCAGGATATTAAAAGACTTAATTTTTGAATCTGGCTCCTATTCTTAATGCATGAAAGTTGAGTGATAGTGAAAATTAACGTTAGTTTATGGATTGTTATGAAAATGGAGAGTTGATATTTGACCATTTCTTTTGCAGAAGATGGATGGTCAGATAGTCAAGCTATAGACCTTTTCATTAAACAGTTAGTACTTCAATATTACCAAAACAAGAGTAGACCTTTCTCATAAAACCTGTGTCTCCCCCTGCTACTCATCATGTGATATCTAAATACCTTAAAACTCACTAGGGAAAAAATTGCAAGAGGTTTAATGGATTTCAAACTATAACATTTGAGATTAGGACTAGATTATGAATCAGACTGTATGCTAGGCAAACGTTAATTAAATTAAAGAAATAAGGTGTTGTTTTGTGAAATTATGTGGACGTTCCGACTTTTACCGACAGATCATTGTCCAGTGAAATACTTGGAAGTTCCATCACGCTAGACAAGAACAATAGGAGATATGGGAGAATAACAGATCAGTGAGAATATCATGGATGATATCAGAGAGATAGATAGGAAATCATGCAAGTAAGGGTTGACAACTTAGCTGAACAATCCAAAAAGAGAAATATAGTTTGCTGTTCCTTTCCTGTGTGTTGTACATGTTTCTTCAGGTGCTTATGCATATATTGTCTTATTTTGAAGTTATGTTCACAAATTTATGTTACTTTTGAATTTTTCAAATATTAAGTTTGGAAATATGGGTTGTATTTTTTATTATTTATTATTGTCCAACTTACATTGTTTATTTTCAAAAAAAAAAAAAACTTACATTGTTGAATACGTCCTATTTTGTAGCTTGGCCATGAGGCTTATGAGCAACGGGATACTACTGGTGGTTTTGGAGGACAATCATATAATCCATTTGAGGATTTATTCAAGAATCATGATGTAAAGTGTTGCTCCTGCATTGTTCCTTTTCTCCTCACTCTCGTGTTTGTTGATTCATAATTCTGATGCTTTTTCTCTATTAGTTTACTTTAGCAGCTAACATGTGAATAAATATAGTGTTGCAAATGTGTGTGGTACAATTTTAGCATTTTTTACTTTCATGATATTAATGTTATCTTTGAAACCTTTATTTTTCATTCGCATGTTATGGCACTTTGTACACTGGAGATCAGATCTTCAATAACATTTTTAATCGAGATTTGGGTGGCCAAGATGTGAAGGTATCTGTCTTATTCAGTTGTGTCTGTGCTCTTTGTTTGGAATATAGGATTGATCCTTTGACATTCAACATATAACATATGGTTTGTTGTTCACAGATTTCCCTTGAACTGTCCTTCATGGAAGCTGTCCAGGGATGCACAAAGACTATAACATTTGAAACGACCTTACCTTGTGATACATGTGGTATGCTTGATTTCTCAATTTAGCAATTGCATGCACTGTACTGGCGCAATTTATTGCTTCATGGCTTCGATGAATAATTCTAAAAAAATCTCTTTAGTAGTAACTAGTATCTTTGGAAACTGTGTGCGTGTAGCATCTTATTTTTATATTGTTTCTGGACTGCTGTAGGTGGAAGTGGTGTTCCTCCTGGAACAAAACCTGAAACTTGTAAGCGCTGTAGAGGCTCAGGCGTGGTCAGTAGTAACTAAGAATGTACATCTATAGGAAAAGAGTTTTTTTTTTTTTTTTTCTTCATATATAACCTTTGCTTTGGTTCATATCCAGACATCAGTGCAGAGTGGCTTTTTCCGGATGCAGGCTTCATGTTCTAATTGTAATGGAACTGGAAAGATAGTAAAGGTATGACCCAATTCTTTGTTCACACTATCACATAATAAAAAAATGAGATTTGATTGTGATAATGTTCTCTTGTTAGTAACATATCTTTCATAATAAATTTATTAGTTGATGCCTTACTGGTAATTATAAATGTTGAATTGTCTTGATGAGTATATGATTTGTTTAGCAATATAGAAGATACGGTTAAGTGTATTGTGATCTATGTTGCAGTGCTAGAAATTAAGAATATGAGATCATCGCCTCAATAATGATCTCATTCAATCCCTTTCCCTCTTTTCCTGTTCGATGGAGAGGCCTACCTACTCTTTCTTTTATTGGTTTATTCTGTAGTCATGAACAATCATTGTTTCTTTTAATTGATTTCTTCCCTTCAATAATGTATGTGATGAATTTTCTAATTTATTGTTGTAATCAGAGCTTCTGCAAATCATGCAATGGAGCCCGAGTTATGAGAGGTTCAAAGACTGTCAAGTTGGATATCGTTCCAGGTATTTTTATTATGAGAGGTTCAAAGACTGTCAAAAACTCAAAATGAACTATGCATGTTGACCATATCATAGTTCATTTTGTTTGATCTTATTTAGTTTAAACTCTCGTATTCGTCTAGGAAATTTTTTACTTGTGATTTAAACTATTTGTCGGGATATTAATCTGTTTTCTTTTCTTTTCTTTTCTTTTCTTTTCTCTCATATTAAAGAGTCTTAATTGTTTTGTCTCTCTCGACCATTCAATAGTACATACTTTTTTCCTAAAAAATTAGCCACTGTTGGTGATAATAGTAACAAAGATGTTATAAAATGGACCGATCCAATTTCAATGTTAAAAATTAGTGCAACTATTTATTAATATTTGTCTGGGTTGTGCTAGACACCCTCATGGTACGTTGATTTCTTAAATGACAGTAAATACCATTCTGAAATTGAACTGGACAAAACATCACGCTCATCAGTTGATGTCAGCTTCACTTTTTCGCTGACACCATGTCAGTTGCTTACTTTTTCTTATTTCTATTGTGAGAATGCCCTGGTATGATTGGAGACAAACAATCATATATTACAAAAAGACACCAGGTTCCATTTCGGTTGTTTGACATCGAAGTAGGACAAAAATCACGTATTTTGTCTGTGTAAATAGGAACCGTTACTTTTATTTTCAATCCTATTTCTGATACAAGTTTATTTCATCCAAATAAAAAGTGAATGGGATTCCGATTTCTAAATGGTTATATGCCCTCAAATATGAAAAAATATTGTTTGTAAGTAGACACCAAGGGGAATAGCATTCTTCTACTCCTGTTTTCTTCAAAATAAGCAAATGATACCACCTACCTGAATACACACCTTTGTTTTTTCCTCTGTTTCATTGAAAGTAAACTAAACTACTACCCAAACCAACCTAATTGAGAATGAGACGAAGAAAATAAATTAGATGAGTGGCAATATGGGCATTGTAATATATAAAAATAAAACTGAAACAAGTTATAAATGTATCATAGGAAAACACTTAGATTTCTGCACTTTGGCTCTTTGCAGGAATAAATGATAATGAAACCATAAGGGTTCTCAGAAGTGGTGGAGCAGATCCTGAAGGAAATCAACCTGGTGATCTTCTTGTTACTGTTAAGGTAAGTTCTTTTGTAATATGTTTCCCCTCCTGGATACTATTAGGAACCCCTCTGCAGTTGTCTTAAAACATCCATTATATGTTTTTTTGTAGGTCCGTGAGGATCCTGTTTTCCGTAGAGAGGGTGCTGACATTCATGTAGATGCTGTTTTGAGTATTACTCAGGTACACTACATCTTGTTTATTGAACAATCTGGAAACGTGCTTGTGGAATCGTTCTGTTGGCTTACTGGTTTTTTCCTTCTTTTTTGTGTGCCTATTTTGCTTTTATTATTTGCAATCAAATATACGATTTTATAGAAGGATGGAATATACTTATTTTTTTTCTTCATAATATGTATTCACATGTCATATTTAACTTAATATACCTTTCGTCATTTATCTTTTGCAGGCGATATTGGGGGGAACTGTCCAGGTTCCGACTCTTACTGGAGATGTTGTTGTTAAGGTTCGTTTATTAATTTGCGTATGAATTAATAATATTTAGTTTCTAGAAGTTTTGCTTCTTGCAGAAGTTGCTTTGATATTATAGTTTGCTAAACTGTGAATTTCGTATTTGTTGATGAATCCAGGTCCGTCCTGGCACCCAACCTGGTCAGAAGGTAGTTCTGAAGAAAAAAGGTAAGAATAGCAGACTTGTTCTGCAACCTTCTACAATTGTAAGTTATGATCTCCAAGACTTGAGGAAGCATAGCATAGGCAATCATTTCTTTTCATCACATTCGTAATTTTGGAAATTGATTCTTGATCTTGGAGTACAGAGCATGATGATGGTTCTGTAGGATGATGCAAATACTAATATAGTAATTGTGATAACAATGATTATAGTTTGCATCAAAGTGTAGCAATTTTAATGCACAAAATGTCATCGCACAACCAACAACTGTCCGTATCATTCTTCATGATGTTATATACAGCATTGAAGTGGGGGCTGCTGAGCAGTTTATCCGGGTTTTATCTATATATGTGGTCCATATTAGTTTGTGTATCCAACTTCTGGATTATTTAATTACTGATAGGTGGTTGGGCTAGGGAAGAATCTGACTCTCAAGGATTGAGATTTGTATGTTTTTATATTTTATATTAGAATTATTAAGGGTAAGGCAGTGTATCTGAAGCTTGTGTATTGTTTGAAAGTATTGGTTCAACAAGTATACAATTTTGGCGGGGTGGAAACTTCATGAAATGGTCAATTCTGTTATAAGTTACAAGATTATTGGTCCTTAGTAGAGTAGGTATTCTGTATTCTGTATTCTTGATGAATTTGACCTTGGCTTTGCTTGATATAATTTCCAAGGATTATCTTGATCCTGTCTGTATGGGTAAGCTCTCCTGAGCAAAGGTTATATAATATGTGGAGCTTCACCTTTTTGTGCTAGGTTGTGCACAAAGTGCTTAATATATACTAGCATGGAATGTTAGTTGGAAGTGATTCTGCGGTATTTGCTTGCATTCAACTCAGCAAATAATTTCATAGATATAGAAAATGTTTTGAACAATTAAAACTTATTAGAGGAGTTCAAAATTCTGTTTGCTATCTTGTAACAGGAGTTAAGCCCAGGAACTCTTACTCATTTGGCGATCAGTATGTACACTTCAATGTCAGGATACCTACGTACGTTTCACTATCCTTCAACCAAAATACTTGTGAAGTATAATAATTTGCTGTTTGGGTAGATTCTAGGTTGTGAACCTTAAGTTAGGTTATACTAGCAATCACATTCTGATCCTGAATATTTGTGCAGGAATTTGACTCAGAGACAACAGGAATTGATTGAAGAGTTTGCCAAAGAAGAACGACAAGGGGAGTATGAAAAGCGTGATGCTGCTGCATCT
Organism: Pelargonium fulgidum; assembly: GCA_036897545.1. Classification (NCBI taxonomy): domain Eukaryota; kingdom Viridiplantae; phylum Streptophyta; class Magnoliopsida; order Geraniales; family Geraniaceae; genus Pelargonium; species Pelargonium fulgidum. The sequence goes on from JAYMTE010000376.1 coordinate 7,047, forward strand.
GCTGGAGGTTCCAGTTAAGGGTACGTGGCTTGGCTTAATATATCACAGTTTATACCAATTCATGCTATGCTTTGGCACAAGGAAACAAGGGATCTGAGTCATACATAAGATTTCCCATCCCTTGGGAATTATATAACCTGATATGTCTGCAGGAAAATTTTTGTAGAAGAAATTTCTGGTCCATTTTTCTTTTCTCATAGTATTTGTATGTATTTTTGTAGTACACTCTTATCCACATAATTGAAGATTTGATGCTGAAGCAGATGTCACTTGTGTGTAGATTTATTTTTATTTCTCAACAATACATGTCACGCTAATTTAACAATTAAAGTTGGAATGCAATGAAAGCAAATTGAATGGTACAATATAAATAAACAGTTCATACTAGATATTGTTTTCTTTTACCGTATTTGGGAAGGAATGGCTAGAAGTGTGGTTCTTTAGAAATCCTGTAATGCTTTCTTGAAGAACATCTTGTGCTTAGGTTTAGAAAGCTCTCTGTTGCCGATATCGTCTACGCTTTATCACATGACCTCTCAGATTGCTCAACTATCAGACGCAACTGTCTAGTGGCCGTTCAGTTATAGAATATTTCTCCAGAAAATTGAAAAACTTGTTTAATTGCATAGTTTTCTGACCACCATATATAGGAAAATGATAGCAAACAAGCAGTTGATGTTAAAACTCGTGAAAGCATGGAGTTACTTGATAATTCCAAATGGATTGGTATCACAATACTTGAAGTAAATGGTGAAGTAGCTTTGAGAAAGCAAATGGCCAGAAACAGGGCAAATGGTAGTAGAGAGAAGCTGAATAAGCTACCAATTCCAATTGTGTTACTTGTGTGAGGTGGCATAAATATGAAGAGCCCACCTGACACCTGTATTGAACATGAAAATTAAGTTCATTTTCCAAATCAGAATCAACAGTGGCTCAAGTAGCAGACAGATTGAGAGACTGCTATGAACAAGTTGTTTCTCATTCTTCTATGTTGGAGTGTTCAATGCTTGGAGCGCAGAGGCTGGAGGAGATTGCCACACAACCTGGTCATGTGCTGGATTTTCATGACATTTTCGCAACCCCGGGGTAAGGTTGCATGTTATTTACAATAATCAACGCAAGAATTCTCTTCCACTTTCTCCTGCTATATCCGCCTGAATTCTCATGTCGTCTTTCGACCATGTTAAGTTTCTTGAGGCTTTGGTGCCAAGTCCTCACAGTCAGATGTTGTTTGAGGCGTCTATGCGTTTTGAATACCATGATGGATTCAATGTTTGTTCAAGTGTCAACGTGAATTATTAGTTATCCTATGATTTCAGAGGTCACTTAGTTTGTTGATGAGACAAGCACCGTTGACGTGAGCATCCACAATGGTTCTAAACTAGAGATTAATAACATAGGTAACAGTGTACTAACCCATGATTTTTTTTTGGATAAAGCTTGATACCTATTAAAAGGTCAATATTCACTAACATTTTGAAAGGAGGAATACAATTGCCATTTGTCAAAAAATGAGTTTTTATATATATATATATATTACTTTTCTAGTATAGATTCATTTTTATGGTACAATTTTTTTTTTTTAACTGTTAAATAAAAATTATTATTTTAATGAGATATAATATAATGGAACAAACTATTAAGTTTAACCATTGCAAGGTATAAATATCATCATTTTAATGAGATGATGTGTACGTAGTTTTATTAACCTTTTAAAGGTTAATCATTGTGGATGCCCTTATGTATCTTCCTCCTCTAGTTGTTATGTTTTTTACCGATCATTTATGTGACGTGGCCTTTGTATATAATACATATTTTGAATATCAATGATGTATGAGCTATTCTTACTTGCTATTGCTGATTTGTTCTGTGATTTATCTTGAGCGAGGCCAAACATAGCATTAGTTGCTTGCGCTGGCGTGATGACCATTGGTTGCCCCCTGCTCGGATGTAGCATTAGTTGTTTACACCTACTTTTGAGACAATCCTCATTTATTGTTATGGCAACCAAATGAATGAGAAGTATGTCAAATTTTGTGGTGGTAGTCATAAAATAAACTTGTTGATATTAATTTCTCGTGTTTTCAATCATAGACATCATTTGTTTGTTCAATATGTTGTTCAAGTAATGTATATTTTTAATTGTGACGCTTTTTATGAACTTGTTCTTAGTTCTTTATACGAGATGTTTGATGCTTACAGAGGTTTTTATGCTACTACTTCCGAGTCTTTGTCAAGACAAGTTTTGGCAGAGACTATTTTGTTGTTAAATGGGTGTTTGTTGCTAGACTTTTTGTATTGAAGATCACTCTAAAATTAGACAAGTACTTGAAAGATGAGCTTGAGTTAGATTATGACTCTTCTTTTAACATCCTTCAATGGTGGAAAAGAAATACACAGATTTCCTATTATTACCCCATAAAAATAATATCATGTCTATCTCCAATGCTATAAAAATTCAAATAAGTATAGGTAATAATGATGCAATTCTTTTCAATGTAAAAGAATAGAAAATGATAACCATGTCAAGTACAGTGCTCAACTGCTCACCTCTCGTCTTTGTTGTAAAAAGAATAGCTGAAGCATTATCACAATTCCCTATTTGCACAAAATTTGCATCCAGATGGGATCAGTAGCGTGCGTATAAGCATACATTATTGTAAAAAAAAAAAAAAAGGAAAAAAAGAAAAAAGAAAAAGGAAAAACAGCTAAAAATGGGTTGGTTCACTAAACATCTCTCAATACCGATTAAGGCTCAAAACAGCCGAAAAATGTTACTAGCATCTATGCAGAACGCCAAAAAGACTCTTAAACCGCCTATGCCTTGTTAATACCAAACAGTTGGAACTCTAAGCTTCAGCTTTAGGCTTTCCCTTTTGCTTTTTTGAACTCAAGGACGCCAAGCCTTTCCCCAATCCAACTGGCTCCTCAGCTTGCCCTTTAACACTCTGCTCTTCTTTCTTCTCAACAGAAGGATGACCATTGGATTCCTTGTTCGCCGCACCATCTGCGCTCATCCCTGACACCATACTCAGAATCTGCTGATTGAGTTGTGAAAAAGGTTGTTGGGCTGGAGTGGCTGCCTGTGGCTTCACGTATCCCCTTACTGCAGCTTTCTTCCTGGCATCAGCAGCAGCACGTGCTGCCCTCTCATCAACTCCACGCCCACGAGGAAGTGCCTCCCCAGTTATTGCTGCATTTAATGATCTATTCACAGAACTACCAGCCCTTCCTGGTACAGCTTGAAGCAATTGTATCAGGTTTGGGTGAGCCTGCAACACAAATTAAAATCTTTTCAGGAAACCAAGATGATAGGGTTGTGCAACATCAGCTTTCAATATCTAGTGTACAGTAGTAGTAGATAATTTCCAAGTATAAGCAGCAACCAAAGATGCAAATAAAAAAGTGTAAAGCATCATCCAAGGTGTTCTAACTGGAATCTAACATCAGGTCAAACATAACAAAAAAATGTTGAAATGATTTAAATCTGTGAATTAGATTAGGAAATAGCACCTTCAGTAACTCAAGAGGATTTTGAGCAGACGAAGAATTTACGGCTTGGCCTTTTTGCTTTTGTGCATTCATCTGCCAATACATAAGTTATAATTACATAAAATCCAACGGTAAAAATGACAAATAAAATAACATGCTGGGTTGCGCGGTAATGGTACAAAATATTTGACTTCTCAACCATTTCACAAGGATATGAATTCACCTGGATTTCACGCATCTTAAATGTCTTCATCCAGTTCTGTGAATCACGTGTCCTTGAGTCGTCCTCCCCTAGTTGCTTAACAAGTATATCATAGGTTTTCTTCTCATGCTGTGATATAAAATGCTTTCATTAAGTCACGTATTTTAAGGGTAATCAATCCAACATAAAAATATAGCAGTAATTTCCAACTAAAGTACATACCTGGTGAGACAGCTTGAAGGCACCCATACAATTGCATGCAATGGCTAGAGCATGATAGCATACAGCAGTCTGTATATGTTCCCCACCTAAAAGCCTTTCATTCTTTTTTAAGGCTTCTTGAAGATAACGAAGGGCTGTGTCCATCTTTCCGATATCCTGGTACATCATTGCAACATTTATAAAAGTAGCAGCAACATCAGGGTGATCTGGACCAGATGACAAGCTTAGTAGAAGCAATGCGCGGGACATGTGCCGTAATGCAAGCTCTGTTTGGTTAAGTCCATGGTAGAAAAGAGCCATATTGCCATAGCTGAAGCACAATCAAAGCAAAGGAAGCTTGATAAAGAATATGCAAATGAGTTGGGCATGATGTTTATATTCATAAAACCAGTGCTTTAAATGAACCTCTTCTTTTTCTTCATCTTTTTAAGAAAATAAAGATGGATAGCACAATGGTGTTAGCCTCATGCGTGTGTCCTAGAGGTCACTATGCTAATGAAATAAATTCACTAAAGCAGAAATATTAGACTGCATACATAAATGAACCTCCCCATACCCAAAAAGCTAGGAACCTAGTCAAATGGGCGGCTTATCATGTGCAGTAAAATGGCTTTTGCTGGTATCAACATAAACTATTTGAGGTTTTGCTATAAAAATCTAAATAAAACAAATACAAAAGAGAGAGAGAGAGAGAGAGAGAGAGAGAACAAAAAGCAGGTACCTGTGAGCAGTGGCAGGGTGGTCCAAACCAAGGCAACGTTCATTTATAATGAGTTCCTTGTGCTGCTGCGTTATAGCACCAGCTATGTCCCCAGCATGATACAAAACCATGGCAAGGTACCTGCATATTAGAAATTTTGAGTGTACAATATTTGCATGTACTAGAGAGTGTTTAAACATCAATTAAACAATGAATTTCTGAATGACAAATTTTCACAGGAGTTTAGATGCAGTTTCTAAAGGTTTCTATGCACCTTTCTTACATGTAAATTAACGAATGATGTCCCAGTTCCTTACAACAGCATGCTCTAATCAATCAGGGAAGGTCAATCTTTCAATTACTAACTAGAAAATGATACTAGAGGCTAGAGATACACTAAGATTTTTTATATTTTTTATTTTTTATTTTATGATTATTATTTTTTTAATAAAGAGCTAAACTTAGTTAAAATGTTGACATTTCACATAATCAAAATTAAAAATATTCGCAGTCCACAATTCCAATAAATTAGCTACGATCAAGTCGTGAATACTACCTGCAGCAATTAGCAACCTCCCGATGCATTGGACCTGTGATCTGCAATCCATTCAGAAGCAGCTAAGTTGCTGTACTGACTATATTAGAGAAACATCAACAGCTTAACTTAAAAAAGGATAACATACCTGTTGAAGAATTGAAAATGCCTCGGAAAAGAGTGTGTAGGCTTCACTAAGCATTCCCTGAAACAATGTCATAGTAATTAGCTATGTATCTCGCCTATAAGAAAAAGAAACTCTGGTCTCCGTAATAAATCAACAGAACCCTCCACCAACAAGTAGAGAATTTTAAACCAGACTTCTAACTCTTGAGAGGGGGAGGGACCAAAAGTGCAGATGTAATGGTCAAACCAAGCTCCCACAAAGTTAAGTAGTTTGAAGTGAACTCCATCTTACTATACGTCAACAAATGAATGAAGCACTGGTCCTGCTTACTAGTAATATTGTACCGTAGTTACAAGTCACACTATCTACCCCTTTAAAATGTAGATTCAGCTTTGCTTTTATATAAACCTTTCACTAAATGCCACATTATTATTACTTTATGAAAATGAAAACCTATCCAAAATGTATGGACATTAATAAAGCAATAATAAGAAAGATCCACTGAACAAGATCTGACATTATAGAAACCAGGACTGTAAATGAGTCGAGCCTTTAACGAGCTGCTCGAACTCGACTCACTATAAGTTCAGCTTCAGTACGTTATAATCAAACTTAAGTGTAGGCTTGTTTAATAAACTCGTCGAGCTTGAGCCCAACCTTTTGAGGCTAAATATGCTTGTTAACCAATTCATGTTTTCTGATCTCTTTACTATATTTCTTCTCTCAGACAATCACATGCAAAACCTGTTATAATGTTTAATAAAATTGGTCAAGTACTCTAAGCTTGAAGCATTGTCAGCTAGTTATGTTAAAGGTCATATAATTTATATTATGTTGATCACGGGAAAATATTTTTTACAGTGTATAGTTTTGTCAACTAGTTTTATAGGTTTGAACTCAATAGAGCTCAACTAAAGTAGAAAAGAATCCGACAAGAGACAAAGCTCGATATTTCCTGACTCGACAATTAGTTATACCCCAAATAACAAGGAACGGAGCATACCTCAGCCAATTGCACTTTTCCTGTTTCCACTAAATCCTTAGCTTCTAAACATACAGGAACTGAGTGTTTTACGACAGGTTGCAGATTCAAGATATCCGATGTTTGAAAAGGAGTGGCAGCATCAAGGTCATACTTGCGAGCCGCAATGGTAATGCCAACCTGATAAGAAATTGCAGAGTTGAACTGTTTGTAAGTTGAAGCTCAATCGTGGAAACAAATTTAAGGGACACGCAGAAAGTTTGCAATAATGACAAGGCATAGCGCCCATTATATGTGCTTTTTTTTTTTTTGCCAAGTGCCAAATAAAATATATATCTGAAGACAGCCATTATTGTCTAGTCAAAATAATGAATATATAAGATTTCTTCATGAGCTAAAACCAAACAGTTAAGCAAATCATTAAAAATAAAACATGTCCCAAAATGAGTCTTGTATTCCTGTTTGGGAAAAGTTATGTAAGCAACATATTATGAGCATATTATTGAAAATTCATGCATATCTAACTTCTTAAAAGGGAGACAGCATAAAAAAATTAATAAATAAAAAATTCAAGAGATTTTGGAGTGAGGGAGCACTCCTTTTACAGGATCTCATCCAATTATTTCATACATATCTAAAAAGTGATCTTATACATCTATATTATTTTCCAAAGTGCAAAAGAATGTGCCATATCCGCGAGACACTCAAGTTCATGACATCAAAAGGGACACTAATTTCAATCAGTAAAGTGGCCTTCGCATAATTTCTCTTTTAACAAAGTTATATAATTCAAATGTAATATTATAATGTAAATGACTTTCTAGATTGGTAGGGTCCACAAATTCTGAAACGTAGGAAATTGAAATAACACATAATACTTATTATTTCAATTCCTTCTAATTTGTATTTATTTAATGGATGCAAGTAATCATAAATATTTTTAATTATGGATATGTCCTTTAAAAAAAAAAAAAAAAACCCAATAATCATAATATCAAGATACCCAACATATCCCAATTTCCTAAGAATCTAATTTTTAATTTATCAGCTCCTACGAATCTTTTTTTTTTTTAACAGCTCCTAAGAATCTAGTCTAATTAAAAATTGTTATACGATCGCCACCCAAAAATAATCTAGTTTTGATGACCAAGAAGAAAAAAGGCGTGGTAGTTATCTTGATCAACTTCAGGTCTTCACATGGAATGAAGAACATTTCTGCTTACTTCAAACTCTTCAATACAAACAGATTGAATCTCAAACCACAAAAAGAATATGCATGTAAGAAACTTTTGCCTACACATTTATGCATTTGTAATCATCCCTAAAACATTTCACATCAATTCATAAAAATGGCATTTGGATTTACAGTCAGAGTCAGTTTAGGTGAAGTAGGTGATAGTTTCTTTCGGAAAAAGATATATAACAATATATTAAATTATTTAAATGAAGCATATATTAGAGGATTTTAAAAAAAAAATACAAACAGGTGATAGTACAAACACAAAAATGCTAAATTGGAAGAGGCATACATTTAAAGCTAGTGATCGATATCGCAGGAGATCATGGATTTAAAAATAAAAAATAAAACACATATACATTGCAAAAAGGGAAAAGGAAAACCAACTTGCTAAATAGAAAAGAATAGAGCATATGCACAATGAAAGAAGTGCTGCATACCTTCTGGCAAAGGTTACGTATAACTGAAACTTTCTTTACCCGAGATCTTGCATCATCTGGCAACTCAAACTATGCAAAAGAGATGTTTTTAGATAAAGCACACGATCCCATGAAATTGGCAAAACAAAAAATATATAAATAATGTAGAGGGCATGGATATCCATCTAGAATGAACATTACAGAATAAAACCCACTGCGTCCCAAAAGATACATTAGAGAAGGATAACGTAAAAACCATATATGATTAATATATTAAATTGGTCACAAGAAAAAGAAAACATTTGATACTTTATCAACCGTCATAACAGTTGTAAAAAAACTAGATCAAATTATAGAGGCACTAAACAGGAACCTACTGAGGTTATTGACAAGTACCTGATACTTTAATTTCGCAAATTCTTGAATGTCGAACCAAAGAGATTCTGAGCTAACACTCATATGTGAGGATTGACTTTTCTTTGCAGATGCCCCACCTTTCGACCTTGCTTGCCCCCTTGACTTGCTCGAAGACTGATGACCCAACTGATCCTTCTACATTGGAGTACAAGATTATTTACGGTACCAGTAGTACTAGTTTGTAAGACTTTTTAACTTGCATGAAGACTGATGACCCAAATGTATCAGTAAAACTAGGTTGTATATCTTAAGAAATACCTTTTTGTGAGTTTTTGACTGTGTGCTATTAGAAGAAACCTTTGTGTCAATAGCTTGACAGCTACCAAAGAAACAGTTAAGCAAATGCGCAATTGCTGGACCAAGATCATGATCCTCTGTCTCTCTCAAAACATTCTGCACAACAGGAAATTGCCCCCAGAGAATATAAACACCACCATCAAAGAAAAAGTTCCTCAATTTCAAGAGTATTTTAAAATCTCAAAGTGTCTGCAAATTTTGAAGATCATTAAGGCAATAACTGGGCATAGGTGTGCAACTACTGAAATACGCGTTGTACATTCCAAAATCCAAAGGCAAGATTAGACATGGGCAAAATTATATCATGCATTCCACAAGTGTGTTTTGTGGATGAGTACAAAACATACACAGAAAATGTTCATTGGCACAAGTGAGGAGAGATAATACTGCTCCCCTTCAGAATATGCTTTGCACACCTGACAGCAATCTCATTAGAACAAAGATCCTTCAGATGATGTAAATCTTTGACCCCATCAGCTACCTGTAGCAAAATTTATGACAAATCAAAAAAAATCTTTTAAAAGAAGTAAATCAAGGAAAAATGAAAGACTTGATGCAGAGCGCACAACTCATAACCTAAGTTGCACGAATACTAATATGGAATTCGTAATACGATACGAATACACAATACGCAATTTTTATAAAATTTAGAATATAGTACGTTATAATAAGTTAGGTAAAAATAATAAATATATACTATATATGTAATTCATTTTCTATAAAAATACTATAATATAAAATTATAAATTACTAATACAATTAATTTTTCAAATAATTAATAAATCAAATAAGATGAATTTTAATCAAACACAAACATTCATCCAGCCATCCTAATCCACAACTATAAAATAGGAAACTAAAACAGTTTTTTTCCCTTTTTTACTTAAATACACAACTATGCTTGTCTTTTCACGTACCCGTACTCCAAACGTACGGAATACGGAAATGCTGCCCCTTTTTAACATATCGGTGCAACGTAGCTCATAGCTACATAATTTTAAAATCAAACAGCATGCATGCTTTAAGTTCAGTATTCCAGTTTCCTTTATAGGCATCAATAACTGAACCGAATATGAAAGTATAAAAGTAACAGAGACTTGTACAACTTACCTTTCCAATATAGCGAACATTAATACCATGAGCATGGAGTGCTTCAGTAAATGTCTGGCCATCCATCGGTGAAACTTCAAGTGTGCAAAGATCTTGTATGAACTTTGGAAGCACAACATCTGTAAGATAGAAACTAATTTTCCTGACATTTTCTTCATCTGCTGCTATGTCCTAATGAATATAGAGAGGACAGTTATGAGAGAAATATTTGAACAATAATAATGGAAAAAATAGAAGTTCAGATACTTGCCTCAGAAGTCCCAGACAACTTAAACTCTGTAAAGACATTAGGGTTAAAAAGTATTTCTTCTTGCGACTCTGGGCACTTGGCAGGTACAGAAACAGACCCTTGGACAGCTTCAGTTTTCCTTTCAGTTGTAGCATCCTGTGATGGGCCACAGAAGAGCCTTGAAACCAAAAATACTACAGGGCATAACAGCACACATATGATAAACTCAATAAATTATAATGAGACTAAAACACAAAAAAGTTGACAACGGATGCAAAGGTAAGCAATATAAGGTAGAGTTCTTTTTAAGAAATTCATTATGTACTTCATAAAATAGAACCAACACACAGATTAGAACTAATCAGAGAACAACCAGTCACTCTGTAATATATTCACAATTTATGTAATGCTTTGGAAATTAAACAAACAAATCAAACTATTGTTGTTTTTGTATTCATTTTGGAAATATCATGTCAAATCAAAACTACATCCATTTTTATGCAATTTCACTAACTTAGCCAAAAGGAAGAGGATACACAAATACACATACGCAAGAAGTTACAACTCATTTAATGAAAGCGACATCTAACCTCACTGTTGGAATTTGCAGCAGCACCTGCATCTGTTTTTCCCAGCTCATCGGTACCAGGAACTTCATCAGAGGACCCATGGGGATCTCCATCTTTAGAGCAGCATTTTGTTCTCTCTAGAGCTTTGGCCTTTCCGAATTCACCAAACAGTTTTCATGAGTATGTATGGCCAAAGTTATAACTATAATTTCAGTACAACAATGTACTAACCTGACAAAAGGCAGTAATCAGTTCTGATCTCAAAATACAAAATCGTGAACCAGGTCCAGTATAGTTCACATCACGAGGAGTTGCTCTCATTAAGTCTAAAAGGTAATGCCTGAAAAAGTACATAACCATAGTATATCCATGAGAGAATAAGATAATTGAAACCGAAGAGTTCAAAAATCCAAAACTGGACAAACACAAAGCAAAAAAAATCAGTACATTCAATACAATAATAAAGTACAGAAATTGTGACCACAGTTGAGCTCACAAATATATATTTGTGAGATAGATTCATTATAACACAGTTCTTATTTTTAGCAAATTTTGAGACCTGTGGCATAAAAAATAGGTGACCACTATAACTCAAAAAAATGAGCAGTCAATTGACAAAACATACATGTTTTTCAAGCAATAAATGAACTAAAAGAAAGTAATTACCTGTCATCACTACCAACAATACCCTTACACTCGACTGGTGCAGCTAATTTGTAAGCATTTCCAGAGCCATCAAGAACTGTGTGCTCCTTCAAATGAAGGCGTTTCGCAGCATCTAGCACCTAAAGAGGCACACCACTTTTTTACTTGCAACAAATTAGCTTGAAAACCCAATAATGAACATTAAACCATACTTCTAGGTGTATAAGATATTAATAAAAACATGTGTGGCAGTACATTATTGCATTTCAAAAGCCATGTATCAAAAAGAAGCCAAGATGTTTGGCAATTTATGAACAAAGATCAACAATGTGAAGCCTGATTCAAGTTATACTCCAGCTCACCTTGGAATGAAAATCTTCATTCCAGCATATTTTCTTGCCGTTGTCAACAGAACCATAGAGAAGAGAGTCTGACTTATCCCCCTGAAGAATTCCAGGTAAAACACTCTGAAAAAAAAGTGTAAAAAGGAATGAGACTATGCTGTAAAGGTACCACGATCCAGGAAGGAAAAAAAAACTCACAAGTATATAGTAAAGAAGCAAAATTAGATAATGAGAAATAATAAATTACAATTGGTAATAGCAAGAACTCAAACAAAGAGATGAGCAGTAGATCAATAAAGCCATCATGTTGATAAAGATGTTCATTAAAGAAAGAATCACAGCGAGAATATATATAATTTACTCAGAGAGA
>JAYMTE010000377.1:0-18941 GCA_036897545.1 Pelargonium fulgidum
TCATCTTTCTCCCCTTTATATAGGGACAAATAACATAACTAGTCCTATTAGGAATATGAAATATAATTGGAATATACAATTAAAAAATATTTTTACTACAAGTAATTAAAAGTAGTTTAGGATACTAACGTAATTAGACATTCATTAATATAATTATTCATAACAATTGTCATTTTATATATGCAAATGTATAAATTGTATACTACTATTGACTATTAGTATTAGAAAAAAAAATGGTATTATAAACAATATATAAAACAAAAACTTGTTATACAAGTTTGTGTTTATTGGTATGTCTATAAAACAAAATTTGTTATATACGTTTTTATTTAAGAGTTGTTATATACATTCGTGTTTATTACTATTTAATAATTATTTGAAAAGATTATTAAATTATATATTAAAGAAGATTATATATTTATATTTGTTACGCATGTGTTATTAATATTTTCGATTTGATACAAATATCTATATATTTTTCAAGATACTAATTTTTATTTTAAAGGGGCTCCTGATAAAATCTAATGTATTATTTATTTCAAAAAAATTTAATTTATTATAAAAAAAATATGAAGAAGCCTAATATTTTTTTTATCAAATAAGCACAAAAGGGAGAGCTCTCTCTTATAACTTATAATTTCATCTCACACAATTAGTAAAAAGACTCGAATAATAAATCTTAAAAGAAATTCAAAGCGATTACAACTTTTAGCCTAAGATATATGGGTAAGGTAGCTACAATTTAAAAAGGAGAGTGGACAAGTAGAGCATTATCTTTGATATATGATCACTTCCAATGGAATGGAAGTATCATCAAGCAATCACAAGTCAACCAACAGTACCAGCCTAATCTCTGCTACCCACGTGTCGCTTTCGCTTTGGATCCAACGGTCAGCCTCTCTTTCTGATCGTGCCAATACGCATCTGGCAATAGGCTGATAGCATATTCTCAGTTCTCCAAGAAAACAATCCACCATATTACCATACACCATCACAAGTCACAGCAAAGAAGCTGAAGCTGAAGCTGTAGCTTTAGCAGCAAAGTGGCCTCACAAGTTCTTACCATGGCTTCACCATGTAAGCTTCAGTTCTTGAAAACCCCTTTTGCCTGATTCTCATATTTTCCCAAAATTAGAATGATTTCCATATATAGAAACAATTTCATGTACTGGGTTTTAGTTGTTTTGTTGTTTTTATTTGTCTTGTTGGTAATGTTTTCTGGATGTTACTGTTTGTGGGCACTTCTGGGTATTTGGTAGCTTAAACATTCAGCGATTTCTTCCAATGATCTTTGTTTGTTTGTTTTTTTTTTTTTTTTTTTGGTCATATTTCTGTCTTAAAGTTATTTGAATCAATTCGACATTAATTGTAGACTCTGTATCTATCTAGTAAGTAGTTACATGACATGTTGTGTCAGTTGCGGAGCCGGGGGTGGGCTGTAGTAGGCATTTGCCTATGCCATCTCACGGAACTGAATTAAATATTAAGTAAATTCTTGACTTTTTTATTGAACATTTTAGTTCAACTGTTACGTGCCTCCACGTTGAGATCTTGGGTTTCATGTTTGGTTGCCTACTCCTATTCTACATCCTGGCTCAGCCATTGTGTTGTGTGGTTGTTTAAGTTATTTTGTATTGGAGATGGGTGATTGGGAGAAAAAGGTAGTGTATCTTTAGCTCTTGAACACTAATGCCTCTTGGTTTATTGGAAAAGTTCAGTTATTACTCTAAATGGAATCAAAATGCTGTCTAAATTTCTTGTTGGAATTTTATATTTTTTGTAAGTATTCACTTTGCATTCTCAGTTGGGCTGCTGTATGCATGTGATGCAGCTTGATGGTTTTTATAATCTGCATACATATTTAGTTGAACTGCATTGACATTTAATACACTTAAAACTAAAAGGCTGCAATTGCTCCAGATGTCTTCTTCTTTTAGTTTATTCCCTCTTTTATATCTAGACCTTGTCCCATCATTACCCTTGTTTTATACCCTGAGATGTAGAAGCAAATTCAGTTCCTGACCCATTTCAAGAATGTTATCTCTCAAGTGATTAGAAATTACGGGATGTACTTTTCAGCTCTACCAGCATGCATGTCGTCTTACTGGTGCAATTTTGTCACCAAGAAAGTGCAAAGTGAACAACAAGAGAAGATATTTCATTAGATCACATTATTGCCGACTCGGTTCATGACATGTATTCTAGCTCGATACTCAGAATGCCTAGAGTTAATGCCCTCAGAAACTAGTATAACAAAATAAAAATAAAAATCCTTCAATGCATACCACTCTCCAATGAACAAGTTATCATACAAACATTCATGATATAGGATTTTTATTAGTTCAATCGGTATACGTGCAGGCATATATACTATCTAGGCTACCACAATATGAATCTATAGTACTCTTTGTGTTCCATTCTTTTGAAAAACGCTTAGGAAACTGCTTTTGGCAACTGGATGCAAGAATTATTTAACTCCATGCCAACAATAGTGTTCTGTTTTCAGCATTTATTGTTGCCATCTTGTTACTTGAAGACCATTTGAAGTCAAATTTTTTTTTTTTTTTTAACCAAGGCATTCAAGTTAAATTAATTGTCAACTTGTCATTTTTTTATGCAAATGTAGTTGATAAATTATATGTTATAAAAAACATGGCAGGCTATGTTCCATTTGCTTTTCTATTACTCATTGCTGGGTGTGCTGCAAGGCCTTTATATCCGCTCCCAAGCAAAACGGCCCATGGAAATAGACAGCCACTGCAGACTTCACGTCCATATAATATTGCACATCGAGGATCCAACGGAGAGATTCCTGAAGAAACTACTGCCGCATACATGGTTTGTATTGGCATGCACTTAAAACAATAGTGCATTTAATTTCCCTTATGTGTGTGTGTGTGTGTGTGTGAACGAGAGAGATAGAATATGAAATATCGGAATTTTAGTTTACTTTTTCTTTCCCATTTCTGGAAGCCTTTTGCTCTGTGTGAATATAAAAACCTCTAAGACAGACTATTTTTGCAGAGAGCTATTAAGGAGGGTGCAGACTTCATAGAAACAGATATTTTATCCTCTAAAGATGGTGTTCTTATATGCTTCCATGATGTGACCCTTGATGAAACAACTGATATAGCAAAGCATAGGGAGTTTGCTGATCGTAAAAGGACCTATGAAGTTCAAGGGGTCAATACCACAGGCTTCTTTACTGGTATGAGAATTACGGCTTGTACCTTGCTTTACTTAATCTGATGTGGGAACAATTATTCATGATTCATATTTTACATTAGCATCCAAAAAACGATAAAAACATGCACTTTGTACTGCATTGCAACTAGTAGCATTATCATGGTTTTTGAAATTATGCCTTTTTGGCATCTCACAAGTTTGGAACTATTATCATTAAAAGAGTACAATTTGAGTGCAGTTGATTTCACACTGAAAGAGCTAAAGTCCTTGAGGGTGAACCATAGGTACTCTTTCCGGGATCAACAATATAACGGTCAGTTCCTAATGCTTGTATTCCATTTTTTTTGTTTTTTAAAGCATTCATTTCAATATTATGATTTGGCATGTATCATCATCTGTTGCTCTTTACAAGTTCTAGAATGAAGGAAATGTGAAAGCTAAATTTCAGTTTGAAGTTATTGCTCTGATCAACCTGATTTGATATTATTAGCAAACACAAATCAGATGTTGAATTGTTGCTCACGATAATTGTTGGATTTCTATACATTAAATATCTATAGAAATTTGATATGCTTGAATTGCCTTTGGTTGCCTAAGACCTTGACAGAACCAAATCTAGCTTCACTTAAAACTACAATCAAGCTTGCCTAATAGCTGTGTTGGGAGTCTCATAGAGATCCATCCTTTTTTGTTTTTATTATTCTTCTATCTATTTATTTATATGCCGTACCTGAAATATGGATAATTAAATAACCTAATATCTTTGTCCCCACTTGAGTTGTTGCTTTGTCTTGAAGATTACGATAACCATCAATGCATTCATGTATCCCTTCTGCTCTGAAGCGTAAGATTATCAACTTTTTTTAGTTTTCCTATAGTTAATGAAGAATTAAATAATTCTTAAGAAAATAATATGAAGACCGTCAAAATCTTCTTAAATACTTGGCTGATAGTACATACCTACTTTTGCTTAAAACCAAAGAGAAGAGAAGGTAAAGAAGAGTACAAAATACGAGAAAACTTCTTTTGAAATCAATTTATGAATTCCATTAAGGTAAATTATGGCCTATTTACACAGTCTTCTTGTTGGTTACCGCATCTAGTTACTTTAACAGCTATGATAAAGCTAACTTTGATTTTTTGCTTTAAGTTAATTTTCACTGTAGGCTGATGAAACTTTTATTTTTCTCAATGAGGAAGTTATTCGATTTTTATAATTTTGTAATTTTTCCTATACACATTCTTTTATTTTGGTGAATACACCATTGCTGAACTAAATGCTACTTTTGTGTTTCCCAGGAAAGTTTCCTATCATTACTTTTGAAGAATTCATTTCAATTGCTTTGGATGCACCCAGAATTGTTGGAATATATCCAGAAATTAAAAATCCAGTATTAATCAACCAGCATGTAAGTAACATTTTGCTGTTAGTAACATTTGGTACTTCACCGTGGTTTCCATAAGTAAACACGTGAAACTCTTGACAATTTGTTCAAGAAAAGTTTGTGATTTAGAATAAAGGGGATACATAACTGTCTCATTGTTTAATTTGATTTGTTATTGCCTAATGGATTTTTTTAGCGAATGATAAAATGTTTGCATTCCCTGATGCATAACTGTTACCATCAACAGGTGAAATGGCCAAACGGTAAGAGGTTTGAGGACATTTTTGTGGACACACTTAAGAAGTATGGATACAAGGGCTCATATTTGTCAAAAGAGTGGCTGAAACAACCCGTATTTATCCAGTCCTTTGCACCAACTTCACTTGTATATATTTCAAATTTGACAGACTTGCCCAAAATCTTCTTAATTGATGATGTGGATATTCCAACTCAAGACACAAATATGGTTTGTGAACTTCCTTCCTCTCGTATTTCATTTTAGATGTGAATTTCTTTGCATAGTGGGATAGAGGATTAATATACCGAAACAGCATAATTATTTTCCTTCCCTAATTTATCTCAAGGTTGAACAAGCAATAAAATTGTGTAAAATGCATGTCATAACTGTGTTTATGAGCCTATTAATTTGAACTTCGTCGTGAATGTTAAGATATCTAACAGAAATTATTGACGTTGACAATATGCAGTCGTATTGGGAAATCACTTCTGATAGTTACTTTGACTACATTAAGGAGTATGTGGTGGGCATTGGACCTTGGAAGGACACAGTGGTTCCAGTGGCAAACAATTATTTGCTAACACCTACTGATCTCATTGCCCGAGCACATGCCCATAACCTGCAGGTATACATCTAAGCTCTACAGCTTGTTTGCTTGATACACGTGGTATTATGGTAGAAAGTTCAAGGTGGAGAAATAATAATGAGCCTGTACTCCAGTGTTGTAATATTATGCAATAGTGTGTACAGTTCTGGCTTATCTAATAGGTAAGAGACCCAATTTGGTCCTGAACTTTTTTAACCTAAAATAGTCCTTGAATTTTCAAATATGAACCCAAAATTATCTCTCTGCAAGCATTGAAATCTATAATGGTTATAGATAGGTTGATGCTTTGATAAATGCTTTTACTAGCAGTAGAACGCTGACTTGATTGGATTTACTATATGATTTTGTTTGTAAATGTCAGAGAATGCGTGGATCCTTGCCCTGCAAATTCTTTGTTTCAATGTGCTTCTATACAGAATGCTAGTTAAAATGTACTGTAGTGTGACCCTTAGACACTCGTATTGGCTGACTGTTTGTATGGATCGAGTAGTTGATAAGAAGATGATGTAAAATGTGCACTGATTGATTCTTCTTCCGAAGTTGTATGGCCATTGGCAGAGCCAGGGGTGGGCCGTAGTAGGCATTGGCCCACCCCATCCTTCCTAAAACCCTATAACCAACCTTAGATGTGTCCAATTCCTCATACACATGCTCATATTGACCCATCCAATCCCTTCTAAGGTATTTTGCTCCGCCACTATGTATGGCCTTTATGGAAAGTTCATCTCTATATATGTATCCAAACACTGTAATACGTCTTCAAAAGCTAAACTCAACTTGTCATGGTGGTTTCAATTCAGGTGCACCCATATACCTACCGAAATGAGAATAGGTTCCTGCACTTCGACTTTCATGAAGACCCTTATATGGAATATCAATACTGGATTCACAATATGGGAGTTGATGGACTCTTTACCGACTTCACAGGTAGTCTCCATAACTATCAAGAATGGACTAGTCCTCTCTCATCCAAAGATGACAATGGCAGTGCATCTAAATTGTTGCGTAAAATTGAAATATTGCTCGCCTCCTATACAATGGGGTGAGAGATTATTGCATCATTCTTAACTGAAACTGAAATAAGAAGCTAGTTTCTGCATTTCCATCTGTTGCTTTGCTTGTGAATTGGTCTTCATACTGTGATTGATGTATATACTATTCTATCCACTTTGAACTTCATTAAAAGTCCATGTACGGACTATACTTGGTTAGATTAGACCCAAGTCTGTTCATTCTCTTAAGGCAAGTATGTGTATTGTATGATTAATGGTTCATTCATGTTGCATTGTCTCCAAGGAAGAGACATTGCTCACAACCAAACAACTTTTGAACTGCAGGAGAGAAGTAGATGAACCAAACAAGCAAACTCATTATGAGAATGTTATTAGTTATTCATGCATGACTAGTTTTTAGAAAAGGAAACATGCCATTCATTTTGAAATGAAAAAAAAAATGAATAATTATTTAGAGTGGTATGACCTTAGAAGATCAAACCAAAAACACACCAAGGAATGAAGAATGAAGAAAAATGAACCATTAAATTGATTAATCAAAACCAGAAAATTACATTCATTAGCACGATTCAAGATCAAGCTCTGAGAGGCAAGAACAGTAGTCCAACATGGAAGCTTTAAAGGAAGAAGATAACACAAATGACAAAAACATACAAAGTTCAATTCATGACAAAATACTCAACCAGCTTTATATACCAGCAGCAGCAGAATATATAAGCTCCTGCACATTCCAATCAATCTTTGGGCTTCAGTGGCTTAAGGAGAGAATCTAAATCAAACTAGACATGATGCTATCACAAAGAGATGCTTGAAATACAGCTTTTTTCCCAAACAAATAAGTTGCACTGCAGTCAGGTTTTCTATTCAGATTATAACATCACCTGTTAGCTGACTTTTGAAACATGCCCTTGAAATGTAAAATAAGTTTTATTTAAAGTAAAAAACATACTAAGTTCTCTATGCATATGGTAACTAGATTGAAAGTTTTAGCCAACCACTCATGTGAACAAGGTAATTAGCTTTAATCAACACCACATATATTAACTGCCCAGAATAACATTCTGTACAAGCAAACTGTTTCAGGGAGGATCTGCATTCAGGAAACTAAACTATATGCCTCCACAATCCACATTCATATGCAAAATATTTTAAAAGCAACAAATTAAGAAGAGCCTGCCCTCATCTTTGAAATCTCTTCCAACAAAAACCTGGATTCAGCAGCAAAATCAACTGGAGCAGCAGACCTAATTGTGATCCTCTGCCTCTTTTCACTCATGTATTCGTTTTGAGTGACGCTGACTCGGAATAGATGAGGAGCCCAGGTTGCTTGTTTAAGTTTCAGTTGGTATTCCTCTCCTTCCTGTAAGTGGCAAGCATTGAATGAATTAGACACTGCTTTCACTAAACAATCTCATTCTCATCTTTTAGATGATAATGTATTTACCTCAGATTTCAGCCTATCAAGCTCGCCGGCAGCACATCCCATAATCATCTCTGCCTGATCATTGAAAGCAGAAAGCCAAGCTTCACCACTTTCATCAGAAACTTTCACTACCAGAATGTACCTATGAAATTGAAAATAGACATCAGGAAATGCATGCTACAAAACTCAATGTATGCATGTGTTGGCAGGATCTCTAGTTAATTCATAATCCCAAAGTGTCTCACCTTAAGTTACACTCATCATCATTCTTCTGGCAACCTTCACACCAGTAGCCTGATCCAATAGACTCAGTCACTTTTTTGTTGCAAGTTTTGCATGCACGATACCACATTGTCTGATCTGCCCTGATGAAGCTAATATACGCCCTAATGCTGAAAAATGCAGGCTGCCAAGAACAAAATTATTGTTTTAATCATTGTACTAACTGACTAAATAATTGTTTTGCAGGCATATATTAGTTGAGCAGTTAATACAATTCACTACCCTAAACAAATGTCATTAATTTAAAATGTTGAATAATCGCTATAACATAAAACTGGAAACATTAGGACTAAAATTCAGTACCTTGTCCTCACCCAAGGATGGGTTGTTGGCTATATGGGAGAGGGACACTCGATCAGTATACATAGATCTTGCCCCACTTGTAGATGATGGGCTCATGCCAGATCCCACAGAGGCCAAAGAAGTCTCTTTACCTTCAGAGTCATACCTACACATAAGTGAAAGTGAAAACATTAGATCAGAAAAGGCAAGGACCATCCAGTCAACAAGAATGCAATAGCCAGCCATGACCAAACTTACCAGGATCTCAACTTTTTGGTTTCAGGTACATCTGGATTGATAAGTATTGTACTTCTACTTAGTGTTGACAAAGATAAACCTGAAATGATTTACAAGGAATATGTACAGTTAGGCATTATATTCATTCGTTTTACTTATTGTTGGAACCTTAATTTAAACAGTAGGCTACCTTGAAAGTCACCAACTTTAAGGGACTTAATTGCAACAATGGGAGATGTATCAGCAATATCCAGCAATTGTTGCCCTACACTAGTTGCAAGCTCGTTCCACAGAGACACAACTACTGTCTTTTTTCTGCATTGTAGATTTATCTTATCTTCAATATTCAATATATATAATGTGGTAAAATAAAAACGCATTCAATAAGAAAAAACTACTTACGAGTCATCTGCAATAGTTATATCACGCTTAGGGATAGTCTCATTGTTGCTCTTCCTTCGGATGCTCATTGTAGGAGAGACATTTTGAACAACTCCAATAACATCTGAGGCATAAGCAACAACAACAGTATCAGACAAGTGCAAAAATTGAAAATCAATTTTAATGGATTTTGCACAAAATTTTGAATACAATAATTGAAGTCCTCACAATTTTGAATACCAGTTTGACCGATCAAAATAACCACGAACTCAACTTAAAACTCCGACCAAAACTCTTAACTCGAATCCAGTGTCAACTATCCTAACACTTGAAGAAGAAGAAAACCCTAGGCGATAACAGTACTAGAAAACTGTTAAATTCCATCTATCTAGTCACATGGCAAACAAACATGGATCTTGAACAGAATTGCGTGTCCGTAAATTGGTTCATACTATAACATAACTCTAACTCGAATCTAACGCCAACTATCCTAACAGATGAAAAAGAAGAAAACCCTAGGCGACAGTGTACTGGAAAACTGTTAAATTCCATCTATCTAGTCACAAGTGAAAAATGGATCGTAAATCGGTTCATGTGAACAATGAGCCACAACCACACCCGGCTGAATTGGACCAAATCGGGCCCAAATAATTATGCAACACCAATTGTATTACAAAATCATTGATTACAAGATGTACATATCTCTCAGCTTAGTTAGCACATCTATCAGATTTGAAACATGGCTTTATTTTTCTATACTTGCGCTTAGAATAAAACTGGAAATTATAAACAAGTATACAAAGGTTGGCAGATTCATCAATGCGAGCCTCCACCGAAAGATAGTTTAACTTTTGTTCTGATGTCTTCCGATACCATATACGAGTAAAACTCATGAAGCTCTACCAGGAGACCTCCATATTCAGATTGGTAAATCAGGAAAACTATTGGATGGAGGCCTGCCCGACTTAGGTTTTTGTTGGCAAAACACTCTAGAGGTAAAAAGGGTAGACGAGAAACAGAATTTCAAAATTTCCCTACCCTTTAACAACCCCTCAAGAAACAGATAGCCTAGTGCAAGATGCCCTCAAGAAACAGATAGTCTAGTGCAAGATGCCCGTAACCTTGGCAATGAATGAGGAGCTAAAGAGTAGGTAATGCAAGCAAGGGCACTGGTTTTGCAGAGTTGATCATTGCGTCCGGACAGGATTCAAAGTCTCCTGTGGGCTTCAGTACGAGTTGGCTTCAAATCTTGATGTCACTATACCTAATCTTTGAGCTGAATCAGCTTTACATAGCCATCCCCACCACACGTAAGAAAGCCATGTGAAAGAACTTGGATATCGGTTACAGCAGCCTGTGACAATGAAATGTGATAAGCTTCAGTTCCATAGTTTAAATCTATATCTGCTTCCAACAAAACCAAATTCAATTTCACAATATTAAGTAGTAATTTGAAACTGATTCAAAAGAGTACCCGAACAACTCCTCCAAAGCCCCGAGAACTTGGTTGCAGAAATGTGTGTCTCTCGTGCAGTTTTGGCCAATGATATACTAATTTAGCTTTTTTGGCATCCCAAAGTTTGACATCTCCATCTTTGCTTCCGGTTAAGAACAGGCTGGTATTTGGGATTGTAGATATCTTGGTGACACTCCCTTCACAGTTGAGTTGTTTATAACATTAGAAAATGAATCAATCTTATAAGGCGTCAATGTATCAAAGCTAACATTAGTGTACCTGAGTGTGCCTTTGGTATATACCAAAGCATACCATTTGGATTCTGATCCCCTGGCCTGTTAGTTGTCCCAGCCTGCAGGGCAGTGGATGAAGACAGATTGTTGCCTTGTTCACCATTGCCAGAGTACTTGTGCCTTTTAGTCCTTCCTGTAGCTATGTACCGGAAGTCATGAAGTCCGACATCACCACCTTTACCACCAGACAAAATAAGAGGAGAAACAGAACCACTTCCTATGTCATTATCGAACACAGAAAGAGAGCGTGCACCACCTTCACAAATGATAACAAACGGTCATAACCCGATCATATGGGTACGTTTTGCAATTGTAATTCACAAATTACCTATCATTGGCAGTCAAACTAAGAAGGAAAGTGAATAACGAAAAGATTATAATAAAGGAGATCATGAATATTAATATAATTGAAAATCTATATTAATTATAATTGATACAGATTTATTCTCTTAACAGTTATGATGCAGTAACCACAAACGCCATAGTTGCTAACTACAGCAGAAGTCAAATAGAACAAGTCAAGTCAAGTTATTCAAGTTACTTCACTTCAAGTTTACTGTATAATATTTTAGAATCAAACACTTAACACCTACATTTTAAACTGATTTTTTTCTCTCTCATTTTTATTACTCCCCTGTTCCAAAATAAGTGTAATACTTTTCTAATTTGAGAAAAATTATGAAAAAAAATTTAGTATGTTGAATATTTCCTTTTCTATCCCCGTGCACATATGTTGTAACAAACATGATGGATACTAACTAATTTATTATAGGGATATTACTCACAATTCGCGCATAACTAAATTCTTAAAAAGGAAACAACACTTATTTTGGTAAAAAAATGTAAGTAAAACTAGACACTTATTTTGGGACGGAAGTAGTAACAATTATATGTTTAGAACCACTACCAATCATATTAGCACCAAGAAAATCACCCTGATCCCTTTGTCCTTTTCCCTTTAACATGTTTAGATATGAACTAGACACTACCATCAGACAGGCCACTTAAGCTAAGAGTGCAGACAGTGTCTCTACATTTGCCTTTTTGCACTTCATAAAATAAAGACAAACACAGAAACAGTTATCCAGTTTTAACTATAAGATTCAGATTTTGAAGAATAAAACCTTCGTGACAAATAATGGAAGCTCGAGAGGTAGAAGGTGGAGCCAAAGTATCCCATATAACCACATTAACACCATTGGAACTGTACCCAGAAGCAGCAATGATTGATCCACTAGAAGTAATATAAGCAACATCTCTGTAACAATATCACAAGACCAAATCAGACAATGATTATGTTTAAGTGGGTAATTGTCCTACATTAAAAAAATATAATGATGCAAATGAAACCCTACTAACAAGGTTGACCTTTTAGTAGTGGAAGCCCAAGTTATTATATGTAATCCATTATTGAAATTTAACATATTATAGTTACTCAAAGTTTATATGATATATATACATACGAAGCATGGCTGTTAAAGCAGAGAGATGATTCTGTTGGGCAGATATTACTCCTTCCGCCCACCTCTAGCTGCCACGTGCACACCATTCCATCTAATGCAGCAGTAGCAAATCTGTGTCCACAATGATCAAACTGCAAGGCAGATATTGATGCAAGAGCATATGGTGGAGGGACATTTGCAGCAGGTAGCACACCATATGTTGCAGTAGCTCTATTCTTACCAAACTGCACTTAATACATTTTATATCAGCCATGTATTGTACAGGGCAGCATAGAAAGAAATAACAATTATTAATTGCTCTGATAGGACATTAATACTTTAGATCCTTCCACAGGATTCCCAGCATTCAGATGATTTAGCAGGAATGCATAATCACTATGATCCTCATAAGACAACTAAAGTATTAATGTCTAGTGCTTTCAAGGAATTGACGGTCTAATGGAAGAAAACAATAGCAAAACAAGCTCAAAGACCAACACCCTTTGGGTCAAGCAGTTTAAGGTGCTTGGATACCTCAAGGTCTCATGTTCTAACCTCCCTTCATGATACTGGTATTGCCGAAAAAAAAAAAAAAAAACTCAAAAAAATAAAATATTATTCAAATCACTGGATACCTGTTTCCTATTCCTGCAACATATAATATCAACAGTACTTGGCAAGGTGTATTGTGCGAGTTTGGATCAAATGTATAATATCTTCAGTATGGTATAAGCTTAACCATATAGAATAGAAAGCTCAATCATTGCATTATATTTTTACCACATGTTTATCATATAGGCTTTAAATCTTGTACCTTGTACCTTTTGTGAAGGTATTATCTCTCAATTTCAGCGTTTACAGAAAACCCTTTCAGGTTGGCTGACTTATTTCAGTTCTACATAAATAAATCAAATGATTTGGGTTGTGGGTTTGTATTGAGCTTAGTCATACCCTCAGGGGCAGCCCAAACCAAAGTTGAAAAATAGTTCACTTTCAAATTAGGCTATAGAATTAGAAGTTATGCTGTCATGGAATCATACCTCCCATAAGTAGATGTGTGTATTGCTAGAACCAACCAAGAAAAATGGCCTAGATGGATGACTGTACAAAGCCCTTGTGCTGATATTTTCTATGGTAGGTGCTGGATCAGAAAAATCTTCAAACTCTTCCTGAACCCCCCATCCTAAAACAGAGGTCCCCATACCAGCATAACCAGGCATACCAAGGCCCACACCAACTGTTGCTCCACCCAATCCAAGGTGTGCCCCTTTCTTGCTCCCAAGACCAACACCAGGAGAGACAAATGTTGGAACTGGTGTTGATTCAGAACCAGCCCATCCATTCTGTGGCCAATCAGCCTCTGACCAGATGTAGTCTGATTGATCTCTAAACGGCATCCCATCTTCCCAATTAAAGAAAACTATTCCCTAAATTAGATAGAGCATAGCATTAAGAGAATAAGAGCTGTCAGCTTACATGATAAATTTCTGTACTAGTGAAAAATAAAATAATGCAGGCTCAAGAAAGCAGGCAAAAAGAAAATTTCAATGAAGTCCATAATTGCATTGATCTTATAAAAAAATCCTACAGTCCTAAAACTTGTCATCTAAAATGACTTAACAATTGTTTTTGTCAGTTTGACAGATCCTACACTCTTAGTTTGTCATGCCAAGTATCCACATCAGTTAAATGTGTCAGTTAACTGCCCAATATATGGCAAGTAATTGAAAATGCACCACTCAATGTGATCGGAATGGATATTTTCTGTATGAAACTGAGTCTACAATGGAACTAAGGAAAATGAAAATATACATACATATACATATTCCATACTTTACACACAAATGATCATGGAGCAATCTATCTTTTAAGGAAGAAACTTCTACCATTATACATCACATCAGATACTTTAGAACATACCCAACTTCTGCAAAAAGTGCTAACCTTACGATTGGTAGCAAGAGCAGCTTGTTGTTGATCAATGGAGTTAATACATATAGCCTGCTCAATATAGAAGATATGGTTAACATTAAGACCAAGTATAATGTAATCTGAATTTTTCGTTTTTCATGCATCAAAGCAAATAGTCAACAGAAAACATTTGTTTACTGTGCAGGACATCCACTGTTGTCATGAGAAAACCACTTCCTATTGAAAATAAGTTATTTTTACTCATAAAACAAATGTTTTTGAAAGTCAATCAAATACCAAAAAATCATCTCTGCAATATTTTCTGATTGGAATTTATTTCCATGAAAACAGACAGGAAGTTCTTTTCCACAAATGAATAAAACCTCAAGATTTGGTTTTCCGAATCCTACATGCTGTTTCCAGCTGATTGAAAACTAGGGTTATGCTGAGTGCAATCAAGGCAAATCAAGCCTAAAATATATGTAGGTAAGAAAATATGTATATTAAATCATATTTACTATAATATATATTTGTCAAATAATAGTAAAAGAACCAGCTCACAAGTTTATTAAGTCTCAAAGAGCTTGGCTCATGTACAAAAACAAGCCAAAACCTAGGAACAAGCTCGAGCCGAGCTCGAGAAGCTTGTTAAAGGCTCGACTCATTTACAGCCCTAAATTCATGCATTACTATTATGAAAAACTATTTGAACTGAAGACACAAAACATAACAAGATGAGACATGAAAATGTAACCTCCAAAAGCTCTCCATTTCTCTTGTATACTTCTTTAGGGTTTTGGAAAGTCTTAACCTCCTTTGTAAGAGTTGTATCTTTCTGCCAAGAACTTAAGAAAGCATGGCCATTCCTAAAGAGAGCCTTTGATGGGGAATCAGCTTCACAACTGGAAGGACTACTGCCAAGAGTACCTTCACGGTTAGAAGTCAGCTCGTTTTCATGCTCTTCCACGATCCCTCTATATATTTCACTCCATCCTTCAGAAGGCTTATGCTTAAAACTAGTTGACAAATCTATTTTTGCTCGTGCAAAACCTTCTAATACTATTTTAGGATCGGCACACATATTCCATAATAACTCAGTGACTGACAAGTCATCTTTGTCTCTCATCATTTCCAATGACAAAATACCCTGATTTAAATGCTGATAGAAGGTTCCAGGTTGAGATTGAGTAGACTCCTTTAACCATAAAAGAGTAGCTATGTGTATCCTATTCTCTGCTTTCTGCCACAGTAATGATGCAAGCAGTTTAATGTTATGTGATGAAATGTGGGAAAGGGTGATACTCAAAGGCTTAGCTAACTTC
Organism: Pelargonium fulgidum; assembly: GCA_036897545.1. NCBI lineage: Eukaryota > Viridiplantae > Streptophyta > Magnoliopsida > Geraniales > Geraniaceae > Pelargonium > Pelargonium fulgidum. The sequence continues at coordinate 15,459 of JAYMTE010000377.1, forward strand.
AAAGACACCAGCTTAATCTGTTCAGTTAAAGTATCCCCAGCAGACCCAAAATTTGTTGAATTAGATGCCAAGGAGGAAAGACTGCTAAGTGAAACACCAGGAAAGGAATCATCTTCAAGTTTATCAAAGACCAACTTTAATTTATGTACCATAAGATTGGACATGTGCTGCCACAAACAAACCCCAATAATTTGCCATCTCTCATCTCCTGGAATGGTATACAAAGTATGTGACAAATCTCCACCTTGCTTCTCTTGCACACATTTAGAAACGTTAAGGCCCACACCTATTTCCTCATTTCTTACAGTATGAGCAGCCAGCTCTGAAATCTGATGAAGGATTTTCTTCATGCTTCCCATATCAAGTTCATAAGGAGGATGCCCATTGGTGCAAGTAATCAAAAGTGGTTGCACCATCATAATGAGAACTTTCGAATTCTTTTGGACCCAAGCAGATGCAAAGTGTACATAATATTCATATAAATCAAGAATAGTAAGGGGTCCAATAGTGAGATCTTCATCCAAGGAACCGGCAAAAATCTTCAAAGCAGCTCTTAAGTCCCAAATTGACATCATGAGACCCCTAATGCTGTATCCCACAGAATCTAATTCCCTAGATATAATTTCTGCAGACACATCATTCTCAATATGATTTGCGTTTGGCTGGGAGCAATTTGAACCACAGGAAGTAATATACCGGGAACATAGGGAAGAGACTTCTTCAGTAACAGTCAAAAGTAGGTTACAGAGAAGGGGATACAAGGGATACCTGCCTGCATGGCTCTCATCATGCAAAAGATCTTGAGAAGTATATCCACTGATTAAATCAGACCCAATAAACAATAACCCATTATTGCACAACAAGAGTATAACCTGTGGAACAAGGCAAAACAAATCACTTGATCTGGGACTATATAAATCGAAAAGCATTAGGAATTTTTTTTTTAATTAGAAGCACAGTACAATGTCTTTAACTTACCGAGCTGATAAGACTGGCGGGGAATACTGAAAATTTTGTTTCGAACTTTTCAAGGCCAGTGTGGAATTTATGTTGAAAATTACCAAGTAACATTTTATATTGGCTTTCTTCATACTGCGTAGAACGTGCACTAAATCCAACCCTTCCTACAGTAATGTCAGGCCAACTTGGATGCTCTTTCATCAATTTTGAGAAGTACTGAAGTGCCAAATCTAATTTAGCATGAGACTCCAGATGCATAGCGACATCACCGAACAGCCAGTTAAATGAGTCACTTGAAGATGGCTTTAGAACTTGACGCAGATTTCCGAAATGTCTAAAATCTTGTGAACTCTCTAGTTCAGTACCTCCAATAATGCTCAGAGAAGAAGCACGACACTCCAGAGATTCAAGCTAACAAAAAGTAAGACAAATATTAGTCACTATTAGAAAGTAAATGTAACATATACAAACTATTATTAGAAAATTTAGGAAGTACACGTAACTTAGACAAGCTAAACTTCACTCTACAAGCTACAAGTAGAGACGTGCTGTATCATGGGATAAGCTATGGGGGTTGGCTTCAAAATCGCCTATCATGTGGCTATGTTTGGGAGATTTGATGATGAGTTACATGCTTCCAAAAAACGGGGAGGAAACCCTCAAAACAGTTGGATAATTTAGGGTTTTAATGTTGCGGTGGATGATAGTGTCTCATGGATCTAAACACAGAGAGGGCGAATTTCACTTGGCACAGGGGCAGAGATTGTATAGAGGAGAAAATTGATCGAGCTATGGCTACGCCGGAGTGGGTAGTCGTGTTCCCTAAGTACCAGGTGGTTGTCGACTTGTCGTGCCTTAATGGTTAGAAGTCACCTTGTTTTCTTGCTCTTCCATGATGCCACTATATATTTCACTCTATCCTTCAAAAGGCTTATGCTTAAAACTAGTTGACAAATCTATTATTGCTCGTGCAAAACCTTATGATATTATTTTAGGATAAGCGCACATATTCGATAATAACTGTGAGAGATAAGTCACTTATGTCTTTCACATGTCCATTGACAAAATACCCTGATTTAGATGTTGATAGAAGGCTTCAGGTTGAGATTGAGTTGACTCCTTTGACCATAAAAGAGTAGCTATGTTATTCAGAATCAGGGCAAAGTTCGGTCTAGCTGGCAGGCTTTGAAGGAGTAGGGAGACCGAAAAGTGCAGCTCCTCATAAGGCGGCTCCAGGCAGCCAGTGGCAGATTGAAGGAGATGAGTCGGTTGGAAGGGGGAGTGGATAGGTTCGGCGTGGAGGAGGCTCGGGTAGCTTATTTTCAGGCTATTCGACAACAGGAGTCTTATTGGAAATAGCGTGCAAAGGTTTTTTGGTTGAGGAGAGTGATTCGAACTCTAAATACTTTCATGTGGTAGCTTCCGGGAGAAGGAACAACAAGGTGAGGCAATGGAAAGACCACCTTGTATGTTGGTGCAAGAAAGATTCCGGGTTGCATTTAATGTGGGAGTATTTTGAGGATTTATTTACGTCACAACTAAGTAGTTCAGACGTGTGTGGCATGCTTGACCAGTCGATTAGTACGGAGCAAAACCAAGCTCTCTTAGCTCCGATTACAAAGGATGATGTTAAATCTGCCTTTGATAGTTTACACCCAGATATGTCCCCAGGGTTAGACGGGATTTGTCAGCATTTTTGGGGCATGATGTTCGAGGATTCTAGTAGTGCTTAGACTCAAATTATGGAGGAAGCTCCCTTCCATGGACTTAATGACTGGAAAAAAGCTAGGTGGAGACAATGGGGGACTTAAGGCCAATTACACTTGGCGATGTGCTGTGGTCTTTCAGATTGAGGCCAAAATGTTACCCAACCGCTTAAAAATGGTTTTGTCAATGTTAATTACAGAGTCACAAAGCGCTTTTGTGAAAGATAGGTTGTTTTCAGACATGGCCTCAAAATTAATGCACTAGCTCCAGGGGAAAATTAGGGGCCAAATAGAGGTATATTAATGCACTAGCATATAATCGGGTCGAATAGAGGTATATGAAGGATGTGGTAGAGGCCATGGTTTTCGCAGAGCGGTGGTTGAGCCTTATGGTTATGCTTGTTATTTCAGTTGACATTCGAGGACAGTAAAATACTCAAAGTAAAGCACAAATCAAAACATTTTATTCTAAACAGGAATCATAATAGCATAAATCATAAAATACACTTACAGGGAGCCCACATCTATTTAAGGCAGTAGCAGTCATCAAAGTAGCCCATCTTCCAAGAATTGTAGCATTTTGTTCCCCTACAGCATTTCTCATGCTATTTTGTGCTGCTAGAGTTTGACAATATAAACCAATACTTGGATCCAAAAAGGCGACTTGATTGGATGAAAAAATGAAATTATCAGTCACTGAATTCATCTGGAAACCAAGCATGCTCACAAAAGATTGAGAATAATTTCCGAGTTCCCACTGCATATCAAATAGGGTAATTCTAAGTTTAAAAAAAAAACAAAAAGCATGACTTGAAAC
>JAYMTE010000378.1:0-18939 GCA_036897545.1 Pelargonium fulgidum
GAACAGTATTCTCACAGGAGCAACCAAGCTCCTGTGAGAAATAGACATTTTCAACTGTTTTTTGATGAATGTCTATAGACATTCATCATATAGACATGTACTCAAACAATTTTTTTTGGAAAAAATTGTCTACAAACATTTGATATAGAGGTTAAGTAGAGATATCAAACAAGACCTAAGTCTACTTGAAAATCTATAGAAATAAAATGTCTATAGAAATAGTTGGAAGTTGTTTTAATGTTTATAGAGAATAATGACTTTGTTTGATAAAATAATGTCTGAAAGGAGTTTGAGAAAATTTGAAATCAATGAGTAAAATTATCTAAAAGTTGGTTATTATAAAATAACTGAATTGCCCATCATTGAAATAAAGTAACTAAATTAAAATTTATCAGTTTCTACCATGAACATTGGTCCGACCCATATTAATAGCACTCATCAATGACATGTGACACACGTGACCCACTCATTTCCCAAATTTCAATAGCCAAATGCACACTGAAACAGCAAATCTTGACACGTCAGTTCCTAAACTGGGTCCAGCTACGCGGCACAATCAGGGGTGCGCGTGCACGGAGCAATCTCTATAGCCGCCTACACACAAGTACACACAGCACACAATTCACGCCGTTTTGGTTTTGGCTCTCCTTCTCGCCGGATCGTTTATTCTTGTTCGGTTCAGGAGCTGGTAGTGCCTAATGGACGGCGACGAATCAGAGAACGTGCAAATCGTTTACTCCGACAAGGAGTCTCTATCGGAGGCCACTGAAAAGGAGTCTCCAGGTACCACTCTCGCACAGTCCCTCAATCGCTTTCTGGATCATATCAATTTGATTGTGCTTGTTCTTGAGCGAGCTGAGCTAAATAGGAATTTGGTTCAAAATGGTTTCTTTTGTCTTGATTCAGCATTAGACTGACATTTCTTGATGACCCACTTGTGTATTTTCCAATAGGAAGTGTTTTCATTGGATGGTTATTTGAAGAGATGTCTTGTTAAATCAAGTGATAACTTGCTTAGGTTTGGGGTTTTGATGATTCAAGCTCATTTATAACTTCGCATTGTCAAATGGGTTTCTTAACAAACACTCAGTAGGGCAGGGGTTGATGTCACTTGGTCCTCAAGGTCTCGGCCTCTCAGGTACGAGTCTCCGTGTTTGTAGGCTTGCTGATAATAAATAAATAAAAGGGTTTCTTAACACAGTTTAACTTACAGTCCTAAACCCCTGTCTCGTGCAAAAGAATGATATAATCTTGTTATGCAGGATGGGGAATCACATTGTGGCTGCCATTTCATGCATAGTGCTCACTGTGTCGTAGAAAAAGTAAATTGACTGAAGTGATAGTTGTAAGTTGTAACTACTACTCAGTTGAGGCGTTGAGGGTTACTTTATGAATTTAATTGAGCCTTGTAGGTTAGCTATACGGTCAACTACATCGTATGGAACTAACTGTTGGGCTACAAAGAGATTGCAAAGCTATAAGATGAGGTTGTAGAGATGAGAATGATTAGGTGGATTTGTGGTAACACTAGGAAGTGTAAGATTACAAATGAAGCTATGCGACTAAGAGTTGTGGTTGGTTCAATTGATGATAAGATGAGAAAAAACCACTTAAGGTGGTTTGATCGTGTGCTGCGTAGTGAGGTTAATGACACTTGAGGAAAGTCGAAAATATTCATTTAAGAGAAACTAATAGAGGTGGCAGTACACCCAATGATCTTAATTAACTTGAAAAAAGTAGTAAGAAAGAATGAGCATGATAAGAAATGATGGAACGAAGGAGATAATGTTAGAGTGGAGGAAAATAATATGGGTAGAAGATTCCAAGGAGTTTTGTTAAAGGATTTTTATAGTCGACTTCATGATTGTTTGAGAAATGACTTGGTTGGTGTTGTTAGTTTTACATGAGTCTAACTCAAGTTGTTTTTTTTTCTTTCTAATTCTCTTTATTTTATCTTGTTAAAATAATTTTATGAACATGTTTGGAGCCTTTATTCTATTTTTAGTTTTTTTTATCAGTTGAGCTACACAATAAGGGTAACTTTCCTCTTAAAACCCCATTCCATCCCACCCGACTCAAGGAGTTGAACCCACGACCTCTCACAAAGAGGTGTGTGTCTTGACTATTGAGTCATCCCCTAGGGGACCTTTGGTCTATTGGATTGTAACAATATACTGTTGTAAAAGAGTGGAGTTTGAAACGAACCTTTAGTCTTACCAATGAATTTGCTAGTTCTAGAAAAATGTGAAATCGTTCTTCGATGTCATTATTCATTGTTTAATTTGTGTATATATTAATTTTTTTTTTAAAAAAAAAAAAATTCCAATTGGCAATCTTTCAAAATGTGAGATTGTGAGAATGTCTTTGTCTATGTGAGTGTCTGGTTGTGTTATTTAATACATGTTTTCATGGGATACATCTAAATTATTCTAGATGACTATTTCTTTAGTCTCCTATTTTACAATTTCAACGTTGCTGTGGGATGCTTCTAAGTTATCCTAGATAAGGAAATTCATATAATTTGTTATAGCAACATGCTTTCTAAATTTTGTTTGACAAGATCTGTTTCTCTCTTATTTTAATATTGCAGTTGATTCTGCTGAGCTCAAACTTTGTGCAATTATTACTGAAGGCTCATTAGATTTTGATGGATGGACTGCACTTATTGCAGCAATTGAAAAAACATACCCCGTGAGTTCTTTATATCGTGAGTAGAATGCTATACGTCAAAGTTTTGTTTGGAATTAATTTATAAACCCATGAACTATAGTAACTCTACTTCATATTTTTTATTGGGGCTGCAGGATGACATAGAGAAAATATGTTTAGTGTATGAGTCTTTTTTGTCCAAGTTTCCCTTGTGCTATGGTTATTGGAGGAAGTACGCTGATCACAAAACACACTTATGCACAATTGACAAAGTCGTTGAAGTGTTTGAGAGAGCTGTGCAGTCAGCAACCTATTCTGTTCATGTATGGGTTGACTACTGTAGCTTCAGTATGTCAGCTTTTGAGGATCCATGTGATGTTCGTAGGTAAGCTTGATGTTTAATGAATTGCAGCTTCTATAATAGCCACAGACAGTATATATTCTAAGACATGTACACTTTAAACCTATGCATTGATTTGAACATAAATGGTATTTTGTATATTTTTTGGAGGACGTATTATTAGTATACAAGGATCGGAGATTCTTTGCTGTTGAGGTAAGATGCATCATTTCTCAGTCATATATAGGTGCAGGTTATGCTCATAGTCTATAGAGAGTTATTGGAAGTGAATGATTCAAAAATTTGTTGAGCAATTTCAACACTGTTTCTTTTTGAAGGTCCAATGATGTAGATCTAAAGTAACCATTAAACAATAGAATTATCCCACCGAAAAGTTATGTTTTAGAATATTGATGACGCGAGCTCTTCATATTTTTAGTAATTGGGTTTAAAATACTAAAAGTATTGAGGTAGTATGACTTTACAGGTTCTTTTAAGAAGGGGAAAAAAAAAAAAGAATGACTAAAAAATTCATTATTTTTTGGGCTCAAGGATGGAGATTCTGTGGTTATACAACCTGGAGCTGGCTTTAATCCTCATTAGTTTCCATTTGTCAACGATCAGATTATCTCAAGACTCTGGGACATGACAAGAATACTGTTTCTTTGAAAACAGAAAACTCACAAAACCCTTTATTTATGATATTTTGTGGACATGCCATTTTGTAGTTGTGATGGGTATATATGTATTACTTTACTGGTACATGTGATGGGTATTTAATAGATGCCATGCCTGTTTCACTTGATGACGGGAACACAATATTTTTGTTATGTGGAATTTAAGTCTAAACTCTTGATAATATCATATTATTTTTCACAACAGATATTTTTGCATTGTTTCTTGATCTTGTAAACTCATTGGAATGATGCTTATTGATGCTTTTTTTTATAACATGTTTCGTTTTCTTGCATGTCTTTCCCCCCGTCTACAACCCACTTATAATTCGTTTCCTTAGATTCTCTTGCTTAACGAGGCAAAAATTTAGCTATTTGACTATTTAAGCAGTTAATATTAACTCTTAATATTATCTGACAGATTATTTAAAAGAGGCTTGTCATTTGTTGGAAAGGACTACTTATGTCATACCTTGTGGGATAAATTCATTGAATTCGAATTATCTCATCAGCAGTGGAGTTCCCTTGCTCACATTTACATCCAAACCCTGAGGTTCCCGACCAAAAAGCTACATCGCTATTATGATAGGTATATTTCAATATTCTCAAATTTCTTTTCCATGATTCTCTCCAAAGTTTTGGAAAAATTACTCATCTTAAATAGAATGATAGAAACTGCCTTTTCAAATTGATAAATTGATCAATATCAGCATGTTTGTCACTGTCATTTTTATGTTTAGAGTGGAACATGCCAGAACAGAAATCTTATCTTGTTTGGAACTTGGAAGGAAAGGAAACACATAATAGAACTTTTGAAAATCTTGCAGCAAGTCCTTTTGTCTTCATATAGTGGATAATAGCAAATTATTTAAATGCTGCTAGGTTGAGATCTTGGGAAGTAAAGTAGATAATTATTAATTAGATTTTTCCCTGAACTGACTCCATCTTCAAGTGTTCCCACCCCACCTAATCTCATGCCTAGTTTGATAGTACATGAATAGTGGGAGTTGTAGCTGATGAGATACTACCCTATTAAACACGCAGAACCTTGTTCCTAGGTAGAGTTCATCTCAGTCAAATATGGAGTGTTAATGACCAAATGTGTCTCATCAAACTTTATGATGACAAATTTGGATTTATATTACATTTTTTAACTTTACAACTCGTTCAAGAAGCATAAATCTAGTTTTTTTTCCTTGGCTTGTAGAGTTCCACATTCAGCTGTTTTAGAAGTTGAATGAATGCAGTTTATCTCTGATAACAGGATTAAGGATCTATTGTCTCCCAACTGCAATTCATTTCTTAAATCATGCCCAACACCAAAAGCAAATGATGTGATTGGATGACCTTATTATATTGGAACATTCTGATGAACAATTTCATCCTATGTTTCTGTTCAGAAACATAATACTTCCCTCCATCACAAAATGATTGTCCTTATTTCTGTTTTGAGAAAATTTAACTAGAAGGTAGTTATTATGATATATTTACTTTTGTATCCCTATGATTATGTGTCAAAGATACTAACTAACTTATTATAAATATATTATTGGCAATTCATGCATAACTAACTTCCTAAAAAAGGAAAGTGGATACTCATTTTGGGACGGAGGGAGTACAATATACCAATGATTGCTTCTAGCTTGAAAGCACATAATCTTTTGATGTTCTGTGAATACCTTTATTCTCTAAGGGATTTTTTTGCATGGTTGCTAGCATCTTATTCTGGTGGGTTTGTTATATGGAGTTAAAGTCACTTTATTTTTTCATCTCCTTCGTTTCCATTTTGCTTTTGGTGCAATATTTTACCATCCTCTTTGTCAGCACCATGTAATACTACTTTGCCTATATACTTACCAGTCATCAGTTCTCTATCACTTACCATTATACTTACCAGACATAAATTTCATGCTTTCTCCAGTTTTAAGAAGTTGGTTGCAGTTTGGGAGGAGGAGATGGAATGCCAGAGCAATACTTCCAACGAGCTACAACCTATGCATGATAATGAAGTACCCACATCTTATAAGGATGATGAAATTAAAAGCATCATCAAAGAACTGTTGGATCCATCCATTGGCTCGGCTAGGTCTAATGCACTGTCTAAATATTTATCTATAGGAGCACATTTTTATAAGACAGCAAGCCAGTTAGACGAGAAACTAAGCTGCTTTGAGACTCATATCCGTAGATCTTATTTCCATGTAAAGCCACTTGATGTCAGTCAATTGGAGAATTGGCATCACTATCTGGACTTTGTTGAGGCTCAAGGGGATTTTGATTGGGTATGTTGTTATATAACATAATTTGCGTTGTTTTGGTGCTTATGCGGACTTTGCCTTTATTGTATCTAAATCATCTTTCCTTCTTATGTTTTTAAACAAATTGTAGGCTGTTAAGCTTAATGAGCGATGCTTAATTCCCTGTTCTAATTACCCTGAGTTCTGGATGCGTTACGTGGAATTCATGGAAACCAAGGGAGGAAGAGAGCTCGCAAACTTTGCACTAGATCGAGCAACACAAATTTTTCTTAAGGTAAAAATTGTTAATTTCAATTATGCGCCATATACAATGGCTTGGGCTTCCTCTACTAAAAAGTCGACCTTATTAGTAGGGTTTCACTTGCACCATTTTATGTAGCCACTTTACTTTATATTTTTCCAATGTGGGACACATTATCACCCACTTCAACAAAAATCTTGTAATTGATCTACCCTCTCCCATTTGAAATTCACTGAACTGATTATTTTCATGTGTATTATGTACATTGTGTTCCCTGTGAGATGAACAAGTTTTTTTGCTTTATTGTTTTGGACCTTTTGGTCTGATAGATAACCAGAAACCGGATTTATTAATTTGTTGTCCATAAGTCAGATGAGACATATGTTGGAGTGGGTTTAAATCATGCAACGGTGTTGATAAAATGTGCTGAAAATTAGGTTAGCTCATATATCATGTTAACCTTCTTTTGATAGGATTCTTTCACTTGATTTCCTGATGTATTGCATGACTGAAGTTATTTATGGGATTCACATTTTTGTTGCAGAGAGTACCTGTAATTCATCTTTTCAATGCTAGGTTTAAGGAACAAGTAGGAGATGTATTGGGTTCACGTGCTGCTGTTCTTCAATTTGATGCAGAATCAGATTCCAGCTTTGTTGAAAATGTTATAAGAAAAGCTAATATGGAAAAGCGTCTGGTATATAATCAATTCTATCTTTAACAAAGATATTCTACTGTAGGGTATTTATTTAAATAATTGCCTGTATGATTTCCTTTCAATCAATGCTAGGGAAATTATGTTGCAGCTTCTAACATATACATCGAAGCATTGGAAATGGCTGCAGCGAAGAAAAAGTTGCAAGATCTACCCTTGTTATATGTCCATTTTTCTCGACTTAAATTCCTGGTAGGATAGTGTCATGCTCATCTCTTTATATCGATTTTTTGTACTAGTTAATTTTTTATTTGTTCATTCATTAGTTGTAAAGTAATAATATTACCATCTTTTATTTGGTGTTGTTCTCCATCATAAATTTAGTGTCATTTTCCATCATAAGTTCATGACATAAATTTTGCTTCCCTAGAGTTAATTGTCTTTTCTTCCCTTGGAAACATCTATGATCAGAACTCATATGTGCACGTGCTTCTAGTTTAGATACTAAACACAAGTTTTTTTGTTGTTGAAATCATGTACAATACAACTTCTTGTTGAAGTCCCACACATTGATTACGTGTGGTGTTTGAAGCTGCGTCGTATGCTGGATTGGCCTTTCTTCTTAAAGATCTAAGGTTTTTGGATTGGAAACTAAATTGCCTTTGCCCTTTTGTATCTGTGTATTCTTGATCCACGTCTAGAGCCAAATTGCTTCATTTACGAGTTTTTTTTCTTCCCGAAGTATCACACCCATTGTTTGTGCTGCTTGAGATAGCTTCATATACCAATCCAGTTCTGTGCCTTTAGCGTGTTGGAGTATAGAAGTTAATATTGGACCTTCAAGTATTGACATAAGTCTTTCATTGAATTGGTCCTTTACTTGGTATTGAAGTCTGGTAGGTAGAGGTCACAAGCTCGAGTACTGTTGCCAGCCTTATTAAAAAAATGTTAAAATTCCAGCAAAAGGCAAGAAGATGACCTGTGCATGGATTACATGCAAAGTGATACCGGGTTTGCATGTCAAGAGGCATGTTAGAGTATAACATTGGGTCTTCAACTATCAAGTTAAGTTTTTAGTTGAATTAGTTCTCTTACATAGTGCTACCTCTCAGATGCAGGCCAGGCAACATGATGAGCTATGTGTGTCAATTAAAAATGGGGAGGAAACACGAACAGTTAAGATCCATTATCGAACCTTCTATGGTAAACTGATATTAAGTTTTGCACCCAAAACCCTAATCTTTTAGGTGAAGGGATCAATTGGTGCATTTAGCGGTCTCAAACACCATATTCAATCTGTGTGCTACTTTGACATGCCTCGACATGTATTTTTCTTCCTCTATAAAACCTTTTGCATATGTATTGTTCTCTTCTGTTTTTATATAAAAAAAAGGTTGCTTCTATTTCATTCCTTTTGGATGCTGGTACTAGATATGTTTATTGACATTGTTGAATATAAAGTTCTTATCTATTTATTTATTTTACAGACTACCGATAGTGCAGATGCTGCAAGGGACATATTAATTGATGGCATCAAGCATGTTTGTAATTGCAAATTACTTCTACAGGTATGTCTGTTCTATTTGATAATATTATGACATTTCGATTGTACCTGATGACTTCTAATCGCCAACCATTTGTGATAAATATCCGAAGTTATGTAGTGGAAAAATTCTGACAATCTTGATGATGACTTCATTGTTGCTCTTGGGTTTCAATTAGTTTAAGAACCTTCCCGGCGCCCGGCATTATGGACATAACTGTCTGGAATGGAGGATTCCCGTTGTGACTGAAACCTATAATTGCTTATCGTGACTTGTTTTAGCTGGATCTTGAGGTGATTGTTGCTTCTGCAGGAATTGATAAATTTTGCGATGATGCATGGAGGAGCTAGGCATATTGTTCTGATAGATTCAGTCATAGCTAGTACATTATTTTCAGAGCTAGGGGTATCTCAAGATTTGAGTGCTGAAGAAAGGGAGGAAATATCGAACCTACATTTAGAGGTAGAAGTTCAACTCCTACAGTTTTCCTATAAAATGAATAGAAAGTAGAATTTTTTCATTTGTTGCATCCCATGTGCTTCTTTAGTCTCGTATTATTGTGTAAAGTATATGAAACCATTTTTTTGGGAAATGACTCAAAAATTGAAATGATATTGCATTAATAGGCTTTTCCTATTATGTCATTTGAAAGGAATACACTCAATTGGAGCATAGAGAGCCCTATATTACGTAAAACTTTTCAACTAATGAAGATACTATTGTGGCTGCAGTTTGTTGATCTTTGCGGAAGCATCCATGATATAAGGAATGCTTGGAATCGGCACATAAAGTGGTTTCCATTCTCTTTGAGGACTCCAGCTACTGTTGCTCCCTCGCATGTGACTATCGAAGAGAGAAAGGAGAATTATGTTGCTATGCTACAGCAGTCCTCTAGAAATTGCAGCGATGACTGTGTGACCTGGCACCCATCACCAGATAAGATACAGTTACATCCTGAAAATCATGATACACGGTCTAACGAGCCTACAGCTGACCAAATATCAAACCAAAACTCACCACTGCAAAAAAATCAGGATATTGAATCTGATCACACTGCTACTGACCAGCAAGAGGCCGAAGAGACTAGGCATCAAGTTCAACAGGTATCCGAAGTTTCAGAGCAACCTAAAGAAGATGTTGCTGAGCCAATAGTGTCTTCACCAAATTTATTGCATGAAGTAGCTAATGAAAGTGAGTCTATATCAGCTTCACGAGGGTTCCCTAAAAATAATCTTCAGGAAGAGTATGATCATGACTCTGAGCAAAATGTCAAGCCACTTTCATTGGAGAGACTTTCCTTAAATGCCGAGGACAACATAGCTCCAAGTTCTGTACCCACTACATCTCATGACTGTGAAGCTCCTCAAGAGACGTGTACGTCGAATGGAAGCATGGAGAGTGGTCGCAATACTGGAAACCGCCGTTTATATAGCCAAATATGTAACCAGACTTCTGATTTTGCCAACATTCAAAGACAAGCAGCTAGTCCCTCGTCTTCAGCTAGTCATCAAAATCCTACAACACATGAGCTTTGGCAACCAAGCATGCCTGCAAATAGTAGTCGAAACTGGCATCAGATGAAGTATAATAATAGAATGCGTAGAGATTCCAAATTTGGGTTTCGTGGACACTCACAAAAAAGGCCGCATCAACAGCGGCATAATTCTTCGCAACAGCAGTACCAGCGTGCTGAAATGGGCCCTCAAATGCCTGTAAGTCAAGGTTTTGCTCCTTCACAAAATTCACAAGCTGACCAATGCAACCCAGCCTCAAACCAGTATCAAGCACATGCTAGTCTATCACAGCCTCATGGCTCACTAATGCAAAATGTGCAGCAACCAAGTCTGTCTCAACCGTCTGCCCAACCCGTTGCTTACCCTCAATCGCAGATGGTTCAATATCCTACTCAAGGCAATTTGCAATATGGGACTATGCAAAATAGCGAAGCATATAATCAGATGTGGCAATATTATTATTACCAGCAACAACAGCAGCAGCAATTTTTTCTGCAACAGCAACAACAACTGCTGCAGCAACAACAACAGCTAGATCCCCAACAGCAGCAGCTTCTGCAGCAACAATATCAGCAGCAGTTGCAATTGCAGCAACAATATTTCTATCAGCAGCAGCAACAATTTCAACAACTCAGTGAGCAACAACAGCAACAATTTCAACAGATGAGTCAACAACAACAACAGGAACCGGATCAGGCACATTTGCAACAGCAACAAAGTCAGCCACAACAGCTTCAACAAGAACAGCAAATCGATCAACATCAGCAGTTCAATTCTCAACAACAGTTACAACAGCAACAATATCTACAGCAACAACAATTCCAACAACAATATTTACAGCAGCAGCAGCTACTACAACAACAACAGCAGCATCTTCTATACCTGCAACAACTACAGCAGTCACAGATGCAGAAGCAAGGTGAAGAACAAGAACAGCCATCAAAGCAGCAGCAACAACAGCAACAAGAACAAGTACACGAACACCACCATCACCACAAGGTATATTTACAAAATCTAATTGTATTTCTCTTACTAGTCCACAGTTTAATCTATAAGGAGGGAATTAGGAGGTTTGTCAGGGATGGATATTGGGGTCCCAGATTAAAGTATACCATAATATTGCTTTATATCGTATTACAAGTTTAGGGTAACAAGAATGGATGTAAATGAGCTTGATTGACTGTAATATAAGCTCTTCTCCAAGCAAGAGATGCCTTGTCTCTTGCAAGGAAGGTAAGGCGATTTCTTCTTTCTTTCATTTTCTTTGGATGTACAGAATTCCTTCTAAATCATAGGAAAAGGGCTAAGCCTGACCTAAATTGATTTTACAAATAGGTCCTATGAATTTTAGATAGAGCGGGGGTGGCATTTTAGGGATTCTCTTGTCTGTTAAATGAGGTGCAGGTGGGGTGGAATTTTACTTTGGGATGACAGGGAAGGGGACTAGTGACACGGACTCAGAAGAAAAAAAAAATGCCGTGTGAATTTACTCGAGGCAAAGCTGCGTGATCTAAAGCTAACATTTTTTTTTTTTTTGGTGGGATGTGTTAGGTTGTATGGTAACTCTGGGGAAGGATAGGATTATGAGTGAGACTATTCGAGAAAAAGTGGGGTAGCATCAATTGAAGATAAGATGTGCACAAATTGTTCTAGATGGTACAGTGGAGCATAGAGAGACTAGTGAATTAAAAGAGGCACAGTAGACCTAAGTCACATGGAAAGAAGTAGTAAGGAAAGATGTGATAGAACTTGGCTTAAGTAAGGAGATAGGATAGAGAGGATGATGAGGATACGAGTAGAAGATCCCAAAGAGTTGTACTAATGAATTCATGTAGCGATCCTTGACATTCTTCAGGAAATGACTTGTTTTTTAATTTTTTTATTTATTTATAACTTTTGGCGTCTTACCAAACATTTGATATTAACTTGCCTCGTAAAATCGGATTTTAGGCACTAGTAGGCTAGATTTACCCCAACTATAGTTTTTGTTTTGAAAGCATCCCAATAATAGCTTTAATTTCACCAAACCTCATCTAAATCTTCCAATTGCTACCTGTCTCTTGGTCCCATGTTTTTGTGGGGAACTGGAGTTTTGGCTTCATTTTGCGGAAAGGGGCATGAAATGCTGTTGGCAGAGTGAATGTCATTGGTTAAAGCCACATGCCCAGCTGAATGTCATTGAATAATCAAAACCAAATGAGATGTATGTTTTAAATCATATAGGCTGCTTAATTTGTTCTCTTTTGCTAGTATCGTGTAATGGAACTTGTACCTGTTGAGAATGAGAGGTCCAGGACCCATTCTTTTACGGGGTTCTTCCTATATTTGAGTTATAATCGTTTCTTCTGGCAACTGTTGTCGTCTTTACAGTACTATGATAGTAGCAGCCATTTGGAGGTGGAATCAAGGCCATGGATCACGGAGTCACAGGTCAGTAACAAAATTTGTACAAGTATTAGACATGTTTTATGAAGTATAATATAAACGGAATTTTGGGGGTGAGGGTGTTAGGATTTAAATCATACTTTCCTATTACAACCGTACTCTCTTGTTCATTAATGCAAGCAAATTAAGGTATAACCTTAATGTTTATCTTGATATTTCGTTGAACATGTGATGTAGAGTCGAGAAGTTACACCGCCACAGAATGATCTTACGGAGGCGACGGGATCTGTTGTATCTGCTGCATCGCCACAACGTCAAGAGCGATCTCCTACTATTAGTGTGTAGCATCATTTTGTATACTGAATGATGAGTCCTTGTTACTTGCTGGGAGAACATGTTGTTTTCATAACTTGTAGATTTCTCTATATTAGATACAAATTTTGTATGTAATATTAGTAGCCAAAGCAGTTTTCAGTCAGTTACTTCTGTCCATTTTATATTTGACTTAACATCAGTGGGAAAAAAAAAATCCATGCCTCATGCGAATTATATATTTGTCAATGACTACAAAGAAATATATGGGTTCGTTTAAGAATCAGAATTGAGAATAAAGAGGAAATGGGATTCTCATTTACATTTTCAGTCCATTTTTTATTTATTCCATTGCAATTACCAATTGATAGATGGTGCAATTTGTTTCTGTTTCCTGGTACTTTTTTGGCTTATTTATTGGTGTTTGAAACAAAAATATGAATGCAAGCTGCAAATCCAAATATTCTTAACATGACCAATTTTGGTAGCAAGATACAGTCTCGTCATCTGCAGAATGCAGTATACACTTGAAGCTAGCTATAGTAGCACTTGCTATTTTACACTTCACACCACAAAATCAGAAGCTAATTGCCTGTTGGTAACATGGAAAATTTTCACTGTCACAAGAAAAATAATATACTGATATCTTAAATTTGGATGTTGAACAATCCGTCTCCGAAAGAATGAAGTAAATAATGGTATGGTATTTCGAGCTGGTACTATTAAAACATGATCATTTTACTAGAGCAGCTGTAACATTCCTGTATTCTTGTTCGCAACTCACTCCTAATCTTGTTGATACATCAAATGCAATCACCATAAGGTGTGAGACAAAATGACGCAAATTGAGAATTATACAAGAAAAGGGCCTATAGAAACTGCAAAAGTCAAGGTACCAAGCAATACCTCTTACAAACATGTATTTTTCATATTCGTACCGTCAAATCACAACTATACTCTCAGTAAATGGACAAATTATATGAAATGGAACATTTCACCAACTTCACCTGCTTACAATCAATTTTACATTGTAATGGTTGAGGTAGAAGCAAGAAACTACGAGGTAAATGAAAGGATAGGAAAGGAAAAACAAAACAAAACAAATCAACGGTACTGGCTCATATGCAAATGAGATATTACAACTCAATTTGTTCCGAGACCAAAACTAAACTAAAATAGTTCTAGACATAGCTTCATACAAAAATTTGTCAGACTATAAAAACTAATAAAAACAATTGTAAAAATAAAACTCAATATCACATACCTAAAATTTTTCCATTAGCAGATAATAGTCCATGGTTTTTCACGTGACCTGCAGTTGAGGCATGCAAAATGCTGAATGTTTAAAAAGAGCGAAAATCTGAATAAGATTTCAGGACAAGCAGCAATTGTTAGCTTACGTGCATGACTCTTATCCGATCAAAATTCATATTCTGAATATCAAAGTTCAAAACCCCAACTCTTCATACAATTTGCTCAATCACCTCACAGCAGGATGCACAAGAGTCAACTAGTTTGGATAGTGTTCGCTCCTATCTAAACAATTTATCTCACAAACTTCAATCTTAAAATCACGTATAATTTCAAATCCAAGACATGACCATAGACAATCTCATTACAAATCCAAATCAATAGGATATATAGCAAAATACAGTCAGAAAATATCATTATTTGAGAGGCATATCATCATCGTCTCAATCTCTTCTGGTCTGAGGTAGGTCAACTAATCATGTAGGTCATGCCATCAAAACTCAATTTCTTCAAATCTAGCAATATTCAAAATCAAACCTGGCCTAAATGATCAGAAACACAGTTAAGAAGAATCATTGATAATGGTTCCATCATGATACAACTCCAAGAAAGCAACAATGCTATATTAGTGTGCTTAAGAATTCCAATGGTCTTTCTATAGGAAATTATCCTCTATAGGGCTCTTTTAAAAACACTTTTCCTTCCTATTGGTCCCTAACAAACTTTCTATAGGAATTCTCCTCTACAGGACCCTTTTAAAAAACTTTTCGTTCCTATTGGTCCCTAACCATCTGTTGTTGAAAGAGATTGAATAGTCCTGTCGACCAAATGCTTCTCCAAAACCCCTTCTATGTTCTCATTCCAATTTAGGGATTGATGGTCAATATAGAAATAGTTTATTAATACATGGAAAGTAAATTATATTAAATCATTCCTATAGAAGCATCAATAAGATGAAATCAATTCATACAGTAAACATATTACTATAACTGCTGTCTGCTAATAAGGGAGTGAAAACCAATAACCATACGATTACAAAATATGGAATGGAAATGCAATCAATTTTTAACAATGATTCATTTAAATGCACTTCTTCTAACTATATCGCAAACATACTCAAACAATAGAGGCTTTATGGATACTCTATAATGGTTTGAACACTGTTTAAAATAAACCAATACTGGATTACCTAATGTTTCTTCTAGGATAATTTATGATTTATAAGTAACCCATTGTCACTACTCACTGTAAAAGAGTTTTACAGTGGCAGTGCACCTCTGTTTCCCACCTCATTCCACATATAACATTTTTACCACCCATGAATCTAAACCCGGTTTAACCTCAATCTAATGATGCCACATCAGTACTAGTGGGAAGAATCTCTACATACATCATTTTTAACCACCCATGAATCTAAACCCGGTTTAAGCTCATTCTAATGCCGCCAACATCAGTACTAGTGGAAAGAAACTCTACATGCATCATTTTTAATCACCAATGAATCTAAACCCGGTTTAAGCTCAATCTAATGACGCCACATCAATGCTAGTGGAAACAATATATACATTGACAGAGGATAAAATATTTATACATTTTAATTAAGTAAATCTATTTAAAATCATAGATTAACTCCCGTCCATAACATATTTTCGGTTAGACATTTAGGTACAGAATTTTCATACTAACATATACATATAAATTGATATGTTACCATTGCGTTAAGATTAATTGTAATATCATTTATAGATTATCTCACCTATGAAGGGAAATTTTCCTATTCCGATCTATTTATATGAAAGTTTCTGGCTATAGTTTTTAGGTATATCTTGTATATAAACAATCACCTGGGACCTGATTTCTTATACTATTGTGCTTCCAGAAACTGATGTCCAGAAAATCTTACTGGTTTTGCTTTAAATACTGGTAAAAAAAATGCTGGAAATCTTGAACATTATTGTGCATGTATCGAGGCAAGTGGAACAGTTAAAAATTAAAATCTTCTCAGAAGTTGAGACCCCAAATATTCCTAGCTCAAGCATACATAGAGTTTCGATATCTTTTCACATTATGTAAATGAAAAGCAGTGAAAACTACGAGGAAAACATCAGCCAGGAGATAAATAAGCCAATCATAGTAAAAGACTATATTCCAAAATATATTAATTCATATACCTCCTTCTTACATATATGACAACTTTACCTGTACAATTAATAAAGAGACATGCTCTACATCTATCTGTTGACAAAAATCAGATGAAACACTCCACAACAACGTCAGGTAAAAGGAGAAAAGAAAAGAAAGTAAAACTGACTCAACAAGACCAGCAATAATTTATTGAGAGTTAATTAATCGAAGAGCTGAAAGAAAGAAGAGAATAGGAAATTAATAATAGATGGGCATGATGGCATCTTTTGGCTTTAAATATAACGAGATGGGCAAGGAATAGCTATATTCAAGCTAGTAAGGAAAAGAAAGGCTCTTATTCCTTGTTACCAAATTTCCGAGCAATAATTGGACGAACATCATCAGCATCTGCCAGTATCTCTAAAAAGGGTAGCAATGAAATCAGTGCAGTGTCTGATGGATCATCAAACCAACTTTTGATAGGAATCCCATTATTCACTTGCAACTGGAAAACCTGAAATCGTCAGAGGCAAAACTCAAACAATCAGGAGTATTTACTCAAGGGTTTCCCAATTTTCTTATTCCTTTTCAATAAGTAACAAATATTATCATGTTACAATTAAGTTAATTTGACCTAATACGAGATACTATTTTCCTTCTTCAGAGGACCATTCCAGCTAAAGAAAGGGATATTTCAAACAAATCATTTGGTTAGAGCAACAAAATCTAACCTTTACGTCGCATCGACTTAAATGTAAAAGACAGCAAGTAATTATTTTTAGGAAACGTGTTGCTAAGAAGGCACATAATCATCAAATCATATATATGGGAAGGTAATATACCTGAGGCGAATTATCAATAATAGCAATTTTTGCAAGATCAACACCTAAAACTGTCAAATCTTTAGTGTAACCGCCATCTGAAAAAATGCAAGATTCGCGATAAGCACGGCGAGAAATAAACTTCCCATCTGGATCCAGTATATCCAGAAGTTGTTCTGCATAGATGCTTTGGCTGGCTGTAAATACAATAACTTCAAACATCTCTGCAACTCTCTCCAAGAATGTCTTGAGGTGGGGCCTCTGCTTTACATATACAGTATGCTCTTGCATGTTGAAAAAAACATTGAAGGTGAAGTCTGCATCGCAAGGTTCCAACGTGGAGTGGACAAGAGTTTCTGTACATGTATAAGCAAGGTTACTTGAATTCTAACGAAAATCCATTTGAGTAATTAGCTTTTGAGACAAGAAAAGAAAATAACACTGTTGCCATTCTTATAAACACAATATCCCCAACAGTTCAAAATCCTTTCTAGGAAAGTTAATAAATCAAGTATATGACTATATAATTTGCATATCAGACAGTCAAATAAACTATAATTTGCATCGGAGACTTGAAGCTTGTGGTTCATTAGGAAATCTTAATAAAATAAACTAAATCACAATACATGACATTTCTAAACAATGTCCATATTTATGTAGTAATTTCTAATTTAGCACCTCCATACAGATCTACATTGTGGAACAATTATACTCATTACGAGTTCACTAAACTGACCCCTCCCTGTCATTGAAAGGGCTATAATTTGGTCAGCTAAGCTTAAGCGACCAACAGTTCAATCAATATTGTTTAGTCACATAATGCTTTAGCTTTTGTCACTCTCAGTCTATTTATCAGGGCTATACTTTGAAGGCTTCCATGAATTCGTCAAGGAAACAACAATACTTGGTAAAAAGGATGAAATATGTCAATAAGAATGTCTTGAAATTCTCAAATCTTGGCCCAGAGATACCAGAGTATCATATAGAAAAGGAATGGAAGTAGATATCTGGAACATGTAAAAATAACTAAATTTTCTTACCATCCAAATCAAGAACTAGGGTGATGGATTTCGTCCGAGTCTCCTTCGGCACTAAATTGGGCCTGAAGTTTGATACCACATCTGATAGTTCAGGGAAATTTTTTATAAGCAAATTAGGATCAAAGCACCCAGCATGGTCCAAATTGGGATGAGAGTCAACAGCAGATTCCTGTTTTGGAGGTCTCAATTGAGTAATCGCTAAATATAAGTCATTATCTGGATGAATCATCTCTTCTGATGACACAGCATTGCTGGTGTTACTGGTTTTAACAGTATCCTCAAGGTAAGGAAGTACTGTGTATTGCTCGTCCACATCGAACGACATATTTGGCTTGGCAAAGTTGTCATCAGGAAAGGTTATGGTCTGGGTAATGCCATCTTCAACAGCATTTCCATTGAACTGTACACCTGCAATAAGCATTTCAGAAACATAGAAGTCTGAGACATTGCAGGTCGGATAATGACAATAGCTTCTGTCCTCTTCACTGTCATCACTTCCCAACCTTGGCACATCAGAATCATTGTTGCTCCCTATTATAGATTGAAAGAAGAAATGCATATCAGACACAATGCCCACAAGTAAGCATGGAATAATAATGTAATCTATATGCTCAGCTTTTTGAGGTCAATGCAGTCCTATGAGCCCGAAATCTCTTTGAGCAACAAGTGAATTATGTGACATCGCCTTCAGGTAGGATGGCATATTGTACGGGATTCATGTTCCAGAATCTATATATACACCAACTATGGTTTACAATTATTGACATAGTGGCATTCTATTCTATATAAACAGTTTATATGAGAGGTATCTTGGTTTATTTTCTTTTTCCTTTTCTTTTTTCCAGAAAGGGGTTCCGAGAACATAAAAACTGCAAATGCCTAGTGTCTTCACTTTCATGGAATAAACTTTCTTAAGATACCAAACATATATATATATATATATTTATAATCACAATAAAAGAAAGCAATTTTCATACAAATCTTGGAAATAAGAAATGTGCATTTAAATTCTTTCATCAATCAAACAATTCATGCATGACATATAAGAAACTGAGAGTGCCTATGTTTGGTATCTTAGCATCTTTATTTCTCTCTTTAGTAGTGCACCTGTATTAAATATGATCATGAAAA
>JAYMTE010000379.1:0-18938 GCA_036897545.1 Pelargonium fulgidum
TTGGTGGATCGTGGAATTCCGTTTCGTTACTGAGAAATTATAGCTGAAATTTGTAAAATTCACTACTTTTTTAACTTCTTGTGGTACGGATGATGAATATATATATATATATTTTTTTTTTCCATCTTTTGGAGACTTGATCGTAAAAGGTTTGGCCGAAAGCTTAATTTTGTTGTTGTTGCTGTTGTCGTGAGCTCTCTGTTTTTATTACAATATTTTAATTGTTTGGATTGAATTTTTCTTATTTAGGCATGTCTGTACGGCTGTACCTAGTATAAACATATTGGTTATGCGAATTATTACAGGACACTGTAGACGCATACTTGTGAAGTCATCATGAAGTGTAATAAAATGGAAAGAAAATTGAAGAAGTAAATATCTAATTTCATAGTACAGTTTAGTCTCCTTTAAACACTTTGGGATTGGTGTTAATAGACCTATGATTCAGTGTTCGACTATCCTCTATGTTGCAGTATTAGTTGATTGGCTGATCATAGAATCAGTTTTTTGCTTAATTTACTTTGTCATTCCATTTATCAGAATTGGTAGGTGTATATATGTATGTGGGTGTGTGTATATATGTATGTGGGTGTGTGTGTATATCTGGTTTGCTGAGGTTTTTTTTTTTTTTTTGGTTGTTGCACTTTTAGCATGCACTCAAAGCTTCATTCCTCAGCATGATTTGTTCATAAAAACACATAACAACATTTAGATTTCAGGTCACTATCCATTTTTCTTGTAAGAACAGGTTTTCTGCAAAAATGATTTATGACTTCTGACAATACTACAATTTTATTAGCTCTGGCGCTTTTGGTTGATTTGTGTAAATATTGCTGAATTTTCTCTTTTATTTTTCTTCATGATTATTTTGCTGTATACTTGTATATTGATATATTGTTTGTTATTATTTTTACAGGGATGAAAGGATGAAATAGAGTTGGATATTTCCACGTTTGGCATTTGACTGGTTGCATTAGTCTTCTACTAGAGAATCTTCTGATATATATTGATTGCTTGGTGTTTTCGCGGATGGGGGGAGCGTGTTCTAGGAAGAGAGACCAGCAAGTCAATGAAGATAATTTGCATAGAGGAGTTTCTGGAAGATATTGCAAGAGTGGAAGTTCAAAGTGGCTAGCAACTTCATTCTCTCGACCGGGCCTTGATAGTCAAATGGGAAAAGGGAAATGTCCATCCCTCATGGACTTGTGTGTCCATCGAATATGCGAGGTATCTTGTATTCTAATCAAGCTTGAGTACACTCTTTTTACTATTTATAAAAATAAAATAAAATTCTCTCTGTTGTATCAGAACTTAGAAAAGTACAAAACATTTTCAATGCTCCCACGGGATATTAGTCAGCAGATCTTCAATGAATTGGTTAATTCCCAGTGTCTAACTGAAGCTTCGCTAGAGTCTTTTCGAGACTGTGCTCTCGAGGTATTTCTGATCTTTTTTTAACTTGCTCACAAATTCTATATTTGATCATGATAGTCAATAAGATTCTGTATTGGGTTTGGCAGGATATTTACCTGGGAGAGTACCCTGGGGTGAATGACAATTGGATGGATGTCATCTCTTCTCAGGGGTCATCTTTACTTTCTGTGGACCTTTCTGGTTCTGATGTCACTGATTCTCGCTTGCCATATCTCAAAGATTGCACAAACCTTGAAGCCTTAACTTTTAATTACTGTGACCAGATTTCGGACGAAGGTCTAGGACACATCAGTGGTAGTGTCAACTGTTCCTTTTCACATGCTCTGTTTATTCTAAATGTGTGTACTGTATACTAAAGTATCTAAGTTAGTAATTAGCAAAATGCAGTATAAATTGGAGGATGGAAGGGTAAAATTTGCAAAAGACAAATTAAAAAGTAATAGACAAGCAAAATTTGAAAAAAAGAAGAATCAAGCAGAATAACTGGAATCTTGTTTTGAGATAAGCATGATGCTTGGGGATCAGTTCGTAAAATAGGATTTCCAGGCCTTCTGCAGATTCCTCCATTGCCCAGAGTATGAACTATGAATTATGAATAAGCAGCCATCAAGAGTGAATTCTGAAAGAGGTCCAGTGGAGCTCAAAAATAGTGAATTCTGAAAGAGATCCAGTGGCATTAAAAAAAAAATATAGTGGAATTTGCGACCAATATCTTGGCATCTGCAAAATATGGGCCCATACTTGCTCTCTTCTATATTTGCTTTCTTTGTTCTAAGTTTCGTTTTGGTTGTCTTTTTTTTCCTCTGTATTCTCGCTACTGATGCATGTTAGCCTTCAAACTTGACGAGTTCAGTTTTGGAAGAGATAATGCAGTAACTTTATCTTCAATTTAACCACAATATATGAACTTTTCAGGTCTGTCCAACTTGGTAAGTCTGAGTTTTAGAAGAAACAATGCAATTACTGCTAAGGGAATGAGTGCTTTTGCTGGCTTGGTTAATTTGGTGAAGTTGGACCTGGAGAGATGCCCTGGGATACATGGAGGACTTGTTCATCTTAAAGGTGCGATTTTCACCAACTTGAATTATGTTTTTATGTTATGCTATTGGACACCTTACGATTAGACTTTGGAACTTGTTATGCTGTCTTCTTTTAGACATAGGACCTACTAATGATTTATTTAAACATGTCAGCCTGCTTATATGCGTTTGGACTAACACAACACAACCAATAATTTATTGAACTGTTACCCAAAATAGTGAAATGGTAAAGTCTAACTCCATGTTTCTTTCTTTATGATGTATCTCGTGTGGCAAACAATATCGCACCATAAGTAACCATGTTGCAAGTTGTAAGCATTTGGCCATTCCATCAGAAATATTGAAATACTGCTTGTCTAAAAAAATTATTCCAAATTGTCCTTCAAGGTGTTTATTAGTTTATACAATGCTGGCAAAATTATGTCTCATCAAAATAATAAAGAAATTATGTTTTGGCCTATGTATGAGGTTAATGTGGGCTTTCTAATTATGTAAGCAAATTACTTTTCAGTTATCATTGGCCATGCACCATATTTATACTACATAGTCTGATGTACATGGTGTCTTTCTTACAGTTGCACTATTGTTGTCAGTTTTTTGCGTCAGTTTAGTTAAGCATTCATTTTAACGTTTCCCTGAATATGGTTTTGTCTAGCTGATATCCCTGTTCTTAAATTTCATCACCCATTATGCTCTGTAAAATTACTCGAGACAGGTATTAATTATCATCTCTACTTGATTAAATAGAACTATTTTGGAATTAGGTTGTTATGTTAATGTGTGTGGGGGAAGTATGTAATATAGGTTCTATCATTGATGCATACTGTTCTTGTATGAAGAGATGATTTCATTTTTTACTGCCATTTGTATATGTGTGCGCTGTGCTACAGGAAATGGGAATTTATAGAGGTGTTGCTATAATGCCAATTTTATGCAATTTTCTAATGTGTATCTTTTTGTATTTTCACTTCACCTATGTAAATTTGTAATTACCAAGCAATTATTTTGTTCAAATGATAAATGTGTTGATAACCACTTGGTAAGTTGGCTTCTTCTTTTTGCAGGTTTGATGAAATTAGAGTCTCTCAACATAAAATGGTGTAATTGCATAACAGATGCTGATATGAAGCCTCTTGCTGGTAATTTTGTCTGGCCTTTATTTCAGTGGCAAGAGAAAATTTTACTTTATGGTTGGCTATCTATATAGAGAGATATGGGTACTAGGCCAGGGTATCATATACGGTTACTTTATAAATGTGAAGGAGCCAAATATGATTACTGGTGGTCTCACAGGCAGGTTTCTTGGAAATTATCAAGCTTCCTTGGATTTGGGTGAAGTCTAGATCCGCTATTTGAAATTTTAGTCTTGATATTTGCTTTCCAGCACTATATCCTGCTAACATCAATACAGATCCATCAAATCATGAGAATATGAACCGCTCATTATTTGATGATTAAATCGGAAGTGGAAGACCCATATTGATGTCTTGGTTAGACTTAATATTTTGTAGTATGTAGTTAGAACTCTGTTATGCTTTGTGAATCATGAAAGGCCAACACATGGATTTTTTATGAATGCCTGCTATATTGGGAACTGCGACATGAAGAGTCCCTTAAATAGTTACTTGTTGGTCGGACCTGCCTCAGAATTCCCACTGATCAAATTTTGTTGGTGTTAAACATCCATTATATTATGTTTCAACCTACAAGTGAGCTATTAGCTATTTAAGGTTGCTTTCTGCAAGCCTCTTAAATTTTTCATTGGATGTAGTGGAATTGGGACATGTTGAGTTTAGGGATACCAGAAATACTAAAGAACCATGGCTATGCCGAAATCTCTTTCATTTACACTACATGTTATTTGTCACAGATGGTTTAGCATTTTCAGGTGCACTACTTATGCTGTTATATTTCAGGGCTTACAAACTTGAAAGAATTGCAAATTGCCTGCAGTAAAGTCACTGATTCGGGAATTACTTATTTGAAAGGTATCTAGTTCTTGTTTAGTGTCACACCTCTTTAATACTGTATTATTGTATTACTGGATGTAATGATGATAATAGCCACTGGTGTTGTCATTTCTTTTGTGAACTATATATTCCTGGTTAATTTTTGCCTGTCCCATGGCGGCAGAATATTAAAATGTAGGATATTTCTATATGTTACAGGTCTGAAGAAACTCTCTCTATTGAACTTGGAAGGGTGCCCAGTCACTGCTGCATGCTTGGACTCTCTTTCAGGTTTTGCTTTCTTTCCTGAAGTGTAGTATATTTAAGATATCTAATATTGTCATGATATGTTGTGAGCTTGTAACATTTGGGCTGCCAATCATCTAGAGCTAAATGTGAGAGTGTAGTGTTGTGTGTACTTGTTCAGATCTACATTGTATAATATCTTCTTGATCGTGGGCATATAAGTTAGGGCATTGGAGCTCAGGTCTGTGAAGGTGTCATCTATTGAAGATGATCGGGACTAGAGTCATAGAGTTCTGACACCCAAATCATATGGCGAGTGTGGTAGTGTATGTTGAGTCTTACATTGATATTGTATGCTGTAGATCTTATATATATATATATATATATAAAAGGTCCTAAGCACCTTATATTGGGACTTTAGGGTAAGGCACCCGGTGCTAACCACCCCAATGTGGCCATCAATGTAGTTATAGATCTTTTAATCTGACCTACTTAACTTGATCTGATGCACGCGGCTATCACTGTAGTTACTTGGTCTTTTAATCTGATGCACAATTCGTTTATCTATTTATTTTGTTTTTGCAGCTCTTACTGCCCTTTTGTACCTGAATCTTAACAGATGTAGTCTATCTGATGATGGATGTGAGAAATTTTCTCGTAAGTTGCATTCAAATATTAGTCCCACTCTCCACTGGATCTTGATATTCAAGTTATCAAGATATTGATTTCCACTATGGTCATTTTTTGGGTTCTAGAAGTAGTTTAACTTATTATCTCCCTCATTTTCCACAGGGCTTGGTAATTTAAAAGTTCTAAACTTGGGATTCAATGACGACATCACTGATGGATGTTTGACATATCTTAAAGGTATCTGTCTTTTGTACTTTATCATAATTATTTTTTATTTCCCATAAAGGTATCTTGAATACTTGTTGGATTTATTAAATGTGTCCTTCTAGGAAGAAATTAACAGTTATTGTAACTTTCAATAACTGTCAATCTCTTCATTCATTATCCGTACATTATAAACATTCAATTTGAACTTTCAAACTATATTGTACTTGCATACATTTTTTATAATTGTTATATATGGTTCTTGATCTCGCTTGAACCAGGCTTGACCAAGTTGGAGAGCTTGAATTTGGATTCATGTAGAATTGGTGATGAGGGGTTGGCTCACTTTACAGGTGATATGAATTCCCTCAAATCTGTAATGATTTCAAATATTCTCATGTTCCCTTTGCAATGGATTTGTCATCAAATGAATAACCATCAATTTTGAGTTCACCGTGTAAAACCATGATTCTATGACTCTTTTGTGTAATCATATTTTGAACTTCTTTATGTTTTTGTTCTGTCCATAACACTAATATTTTGACTTGGTGTTAGGCCTTTGGCGTTTGAAGTGCTTGGTGTTGTCTGATACTGATGTTGGAAGCAATGGGCTACGCCACCTCTCAGGTTCTGTATTCATCTCTATTTGTGATATATGGACTGACTGATGATGGTTGGTCCCTTGATTAGTTTGCGATTTTGGTTATTCACCTTCTTTCATTGGTTGAATGTTTGACAGGTCTGAGCAACCTGGAGAGTTTAAACCTCTCTTTCACTGCAGTTACTGATAGTGGTTTAAGAAGATTGTCTAGCTTGTCATCTCTTAAATCTCTCAATCTAGATGCTCGACATGTTACTGATAATGGACTTGCAGCTCTTACAAGTAAGTTTTCTAAGATATGTAGCTTTTAGATGTGTGAATGTGTGTTTCTTCCAAGTTTTGGTACTTGACAGCACAACACATTTTTCATTTTGGTTTTCTTTTTCGGGCAATTTTTGCAGCTTTGACTGGATTGACACATCTGGATCTTTTTGGTGCCCGTATTACTGATTCCGGAACAAATTATCTGCGTAGTATGTTCTACAAATTCTTGCTTCCCATAGTGTATGATACCATTGATAATGTTATATTTTCTCTGTAATGCCTGTGTTCTATATCAGATTTCAAGAAGCTGCAGTCACTGGAGATATGTGGTGGAGGTTTAACTGATGCCGGTGTGAAGAATATTAAGGATCTTTCATCACTGATGCTGTTGAATCTATCACAAAACTGCAATCTCACAAACAATACTTTGGAGTTGCTTTCTGGTATTTTCTTAATATAGTTTGTTAGAAGAATTTTTAATATATGCTAGGATATATTCGTTGAAAGAAATGAATTTAGGTTGCGTTTGGAAACATGGATTTGATTTGAAATTCATCATTTGAAATTTTGGATTTGAAATGCAAATATAATGTTTGGGAAACTGCAGAATTTAAAATGACAAGTTAAGAGCTGTCATTTGAAATCTCATGTTCTAGGCATGTTTTGAATGCTATTGAATTTGATCCAAATCCAAATTCAAATTCTTGAAGTTCCCAAACAACTCATTTGGCTCAAATTCAGCATTTCAAATGAAATGATGGTTCCCAAACACACCATTATCTTATTCAATTTTCATTACTGGTCCTTGTATGTAAATGCAGGATTGACCGGGCTGGTGTCTTTAAGTGTGTCAAATTCTCGAATAACCAGCGAGGGGTTGAGACATTTGAAGCCACTTAAGAATTTGAAGTCTCTGACTTTGGAGTCCTGCAAGGTGACTGCGAATGACATCAAGAGACTTCAATCAACCAATCTCCCTAATCTGGTAACCTTCCGACCCGAATAAACTCTGGCAGGTTATGAGGTCTCTGTAAATAAGTTATCTGTATATAAGAAGTTGAAGTGAAGAAGACAATTGTATATATTGGTGGGATTTGGAGATGCTTTGGAACTGGAAGTGGATTATGGGATTGGGATATTAGGAATATATTATCCATCCCTGTGCTTTGTGTGAAGCTTTTGGAAGATGATGTAGATATGAAGCTTTTCCTTGGCACGATCTTTTATGTTATTATCAGGAGTTGCTATCCTTAAGCTGTGTTGTGAAGCTTTGTTGCAGACTGAATCCAGTTTGAGAGATGTAGATATAAGAAGCTTCCCAGCAGCAGGCATGGTTATGAACAGGTTTTAAAGTGGGTTCTTAAATATGCCCTTTGCAGTGCTACTACGTATCTTCGGTTGGTTGTAATTGTTTGGTGAACTGGGATTTATTCCTGTTTCGGATAATATGTATGATCTTGTGAATAATTGGTTTTATCAAGAAAGATTTATTGACACTTTTTAGCATTCGACCATTCATGATTTAAACAGATCCATTTTGTAAGCTTGTTATGACGGGTAGTTCCTACAAAGAGTCGGACTAATGACATCTATAAATTTGATTTTCTAATCTAGAATTCGGTTGACAGGAAATGACATTCATCTCTAACTTAATAGAGCATGGGATACCAAACGTAATGCTATTTGAAGCCAGGGTGCTCATACATGTCAAGAGGACCAGATTACTATACAGGAGGGGTTTTTATAATGCCGACTCATTTATTTTGAATTAATTAATATTATTTTATTCCTTTTCTATCAAATAAGCTGCACAATAAAAATAACTCTTCATTTAAGGATAAATTCTTACCCAGAAAATTCAAAGCGTTTAAACCACTCGACCACCTTGGTAATATTATTTTATTCTTCGTTTGTTTTTTTTTCTACGGCACAGAACAAAACAAGTGGTTGTCACTGCATTTGTGAGAAGCACACAACATTTTTGTTGCACATTCTTCAGACAAAACATGCTACATGTTCTTGCTTTCCATTCAATTTCACTCCCATGCGCAAAATAGAAGACCTTTTGCTTTTCTTTTCTTGAAAATGTTACTGTTCTTATAGGTTTTGTGGGCACTTATGAACAAGTAGTTGATGTTTGATACTTGATTTTGAGGCTTTGAGCTGTTGGTTGTGAAATCATTATATATAAACTCACCTTCATATTCAAAACCATCCAAGAAAGAACCAATGGAGGAAAGATGAATATTGAGAAATGCATACAACAGGTAAAACCATAAAATCTTTGCTTCAAGAATTTTCTACATCCAAAAATAACATTAAAAACATTTCGCCTATCATTACTCCCTACACCATTTACCTTACGGACGCAGTCTCATCATCCACTTCTTTAGAATCTACAACTTTGCATATTTGATCATTTCAGTAAAATTACACATCATGACCTTCAAACTGCATCGTCAAAAAGAGTCTACTTGTCGGAAATTTGTCTACTGCAAACAGCGTAAAACTATATATGGGGTCACGGGAAGATTGATTACCTATTTTTGGAACAAAGCCAGCAAGCCAAGTATGTAAAAGAACTTGTGCTGTTGTAGCCATTTATCATCTCTGTGCTTGATCTGAACCTGAAGCTCCTCCAGCTGGAGTTGCTGGCACACTGCTTGATGACCCATTTTCGGCAGGTGGAGGAACTCCCCATTTGCCTTCTGATTCCGGGGGCTCAAAGACGTGAACCCCACCGTCTGATAGCCCAAGCGCAAACTGATTTGGTTCTTGTGGATGAGCCGCAATCACAAGCGGGTGTACGTTAGAATTGCTGCACCCAAAACAAACTCATTTCAATCAACCAAAAATATCAGACATCTGAATATAAAGAATGTTCTCAAAGTGAGCAAGTGTAAAACTATAAACACCATGCTTTGACTCTAACTTAGGCCTAAGATTTGGAATGTTCCCACGCCTTTTAAACAGGCATTCAACTTCCATTGTCTTTCAAATATTTTTAAATGCCATACAGAAGTTTCAAGCTTCGGTTGTTTTACTTTGTAAGGCATACAAATTTAAGTTAGAGCAGTACAGCTAATTTTGAAACCAAAATGACCTGTTGTTTAGACAATATATAATTTGGTTGAAAGAAAAGCTGGAGTCTACAATTAATCCATCCAAAGGAAGGCAATAGAAGAAGAGACACACCTTACGCTAGCCGGAAGATATCCAGACGGAGTAATACGACATCTAAGTCTAAGATTTGCTGCACTAAACACACAGACAGTTGCATCCAAAAAGCTGGCATATACCAGCTGGCTATCACACGAAAATGTAGCATGAGAGATTGGGGCAGTAGATTCTCGTGGGGCCCACTGTACATTGAAGAATGGACATGTAAGAACTCAAAAGCAATAAATTAATCAAATATAAGGGATTGAAAAAGAGAAAGAAAGTACCTGTTTGACACATTCTAGTTTTGTCGTTTCAAATATGGCAAGCTGAGTTTCATGTACAACAAGGAAATGTATTTGATCCTGATGAAACTGCACACGCGTATCTGACTGTGATGTTTGTGACCTCCCAGCTGGAACTTGCAAGAATCTGTTCTTCTGCTTTTCCCACCCATCTGAAGTCCACACACAAATCTGTAGAACGGCCAAAAAAAAAAAAAAACAATAAGTAAATAAAATCTCTTATATGATATGATGTCTAGCATTAGAGCAGGTTTCAAATGACAAGTGGAAAAAATTGAAGAAACTCAAATAGAAAATCTAAACTCATGTGTGCCCATCATTATTCAGGTGTACTACAACATATTCCAATAAACTGACATCCATTACCTGCGCATCTGCCCCAGATGAAACTAGCACACCCAATACATGAGAGAAGGCAAGGCCAGTAATCCTCTTCGAGTGACCTTTAAGCTTGCTCTTCACCTGCATAAATCAATGGTAAATCAAACGTGTTCCAACTTATTGGCGGTAAGTAAACAGCCAATATACTGTCATACCTCATCCACACGAACGTTGTATATCTGGATGGTGGAATCATCCATGCCAATAGCAATAATGTTGTTGTCTTGAGGATGGAAGGCAAGAAATGTTGCTGCTGGTGGCGGTGGCATGAATGTTGTCATTGTCTGCATTTAGCCAAAAGAAATTAAGATGTCAATAAAAACTAACATAAAACAATTTTCAAATATATAATGTTCTTGTTTCTCAGGTTACCTTAAATGTCATCATATTAAATAGGGAAATTTTTCCACCAGACGCTGACATAACATACGAGTCATTCTTGGACAAAGCAAAGCAGGGAACAACATCTTCAGGGTTATTGTCAGTTATGTCGTTCGTCATCAGAATACCACTCGATGGTTGCCATAATTGAGGTGCAACATTGGCAGTTGCCTAGAGAATAAAGCACCAATTGAGAAGATATAACATAAATCTTTCACCAATATCACAAAGGATTGCAAATGTTAAACGGGGACTGCTATTATTTATATGTTCGTGTACCTTTCCACTGGAATTGCGGTCACTTCGCTGCCATTTCCAAAGTAGATGAATGGCATTTGCTCCTAGAGCCAAAATTGCATTGCCTGAGTTGGTATAAATTAACCTTGATATCTGTAATAATCGAAAGAGAAGTCAACAAACAAGGCTATCCATCACGAGCTACGCAAGGACAGAAAAGACATTTAAAACAAACAAGAAACATATTGATGCAAAATGAAAAAGTAGAAACTATGTCACCAAAGAAAGTTGCAAAGTTACAAGACCAACGTGAGCTTGATGTTTATGCTTTAAATTTATATAAAAATTGAACATCAAAATATATAATCAAGAATATTGGAAATATGCTATATGTGGTTCACAATTGCCAGTTTAATGAATCATCTGAATTCCACAAATTAAGTGTGCTTGAAGTGGAAGTGAACGGAATAATATCTGTTGATGATAATTGTATAGCTACCCTGCTTGTAATTGTAACTTGATCCACCAAAGGTGCAGGGTTAAATAAGAAACGGATACTCGCATTCCTACAGCACTTTTACCATTGGTTAAGTTACAATTACAAGCATAAGTATATTATACAAAATAAACATTAAATAGACCAAGTTCTCAAGACTGCAATAGTAATAAGTAAAGAAACTCCTACTACAACATAATCAAAGCTATCATTGTTCAGGATATCTCCCAGGAAAAAGAACAAGCATGTGAACATATTACCTTTGTTACTCTCAAGTGTTCAGGAAGTCTCAAGGACCGACATTGAGACGGTTCAGTGATTTCAGTGAGCTTCCAAATTTTTGATTTGTCATTGCTTTCTTCTGTTATTCTAGGTTTCACATCCCCCATATTTCTCGTATCTCCATTCTGGCAAGAACCATAACATGTTAATTGAATTTGAATCATGGCAATAGAGAGGTATTTCACTTTGAATGCATACAGATTGGAGCATATCCTATAATGGAAATATATAAAGCACAACGAACCATTCCAGAGATAGCAACCGCAGGGGCACCTCTCTCTGGATGTCCAGCACTAGTAGCAACAGCTGCAGCGGCAGCAGAAATTGGGTTTATTGTAGGCTGCATGAGATAACATATATATTAGACAAGATTTAACTCCTAAGCTTGGGTGATATGTCCTTGAAAATTAATACCTTCGCTGCAGCTTCAGATGTTCGAGAGGCATCATATGAAAGATTCTCAAATGTACGCAACAAACGAATACCATCTGAATTTGCCAAAATTTTGATCCCATTCTCATTGGCAGAAACAGCCAAGAGAGCCCCATCCTTGTTGAAGCGAATACGCGGGCTTGCCTGGAAATAAGATAAATGCAAAACTGAGCAACTTTAATCTTTTCAGGAAGTTTTTACTTCAATTTAATAGTATTAACTTACAGGGAGGCCTCCATCAGCATCAATAGTGGTCAAAAGTTGAACATTATCCATATCCCAGAATTTAATGGAGAAATCATCACCAGCAGCTAAAAATCGGTTCTTAGTTGTATCAAACTGTACAACACCTAAAGAACGTTTGCGGAAACCTTGATATGTCCTCTTCACAGCTCCTTCACTTTCATTCCATTCAACAATAAATGACTCGCCATCTTTGCTTGTCCCACACGAAAAGAGCCTGTCACACCACAATTTAAGCCCATCCAGTAAAGGGGGGGAGAAAACAAAATAAAAGGACATTTAGTTAGAATGATATAATTGAGTAGAACTGTGGCACAGACAGAACGGGTCAAATATATCAACCTAGTGCCATCAGCGCTATAGGCCATTGTAGTGCACCAGCGACCAGGAGCATCATAATCAACTCGGGATCCCAAATTGTCATACAACCATGCTTTGATCTTTCCATCTAGTGCAGTTGAAAAGATGAACTGAAGTGTATAAAAGCAAACAGGAACATCAAGAACTAGGATAAAGGGAAAATTGACATAAGCTATATTATATATGGGGAAAACTTAGGCATATATAAAAATACAAAGAAGGAGAACGAGGAGTCGTTACCTGAATGTTTTCCTTATAATGAGGGCAGACAGAATAAACAGGAGCCTCATGACCTTCAAAAGTATATTGCTTCGCACCAGTAGCAGCATCCCAAACCTAAAATGGCAACACAAACTTAGCAAAGAATTGCTCATTCTCTGCAACTTAAAAATCAAATATATGTAACCAACCTTGATGGTCTTGTCATCACCACAGGTTATCACACAAAGTTGCTTATTGGGATGGGAGAATGCAAGATCATTTACTCCACCAACATGAGCATCAATCTAGGTAAGAGAAATCAGAGTGACTTTCAAAATTGCAATCACACCCTAGAAGAAGGGAGGAGATGAAAAATTCCACAGCAAATAAATAATTTTATTATTAATACCTCCAAATGCTGTCGGACATCATCACCCCCATGATAAGAATATATTTGCACAATGTGCCTCGAATACGCAACTCCTGAATTGACAAAAAAGGGAAACATCAACTTATGTAATGAAGAAAAGCAGGGACACTTCTAGTAATGCTTCTTATACTCCAAATCATGCCACTGATCACAAAAGAATTCCAGCATACCAAATAAAGAACCATCAGGA
This sequence comes from Pelargonium fulgidum, assembly GCA_036897545.1. Taxonomy (NCBI): domain Eukaryota; kingdom Viridiplantae; phylum Streptophyta; class Magnoliopsida; order Geraniales; family Geraniaceae; genus Pelargonium; species Pelargonium fulgidum. The sequence goes on from JAYMTE010000379.1 coordinate 13,466, forward strand.
CTCCAAATTATGCGGTTTACAGAAACACCTGGATCTTTAACGAGAGCCGCCTGAATTTTGTGAAAATGAGCTCAGTGTTAAAAATACAGTTTATAAGGTGCAACATGCACAATTAGCATTATGAAGGACACGTGAGAGACACCTGAAGAATCATGGAACATGCAGTGAGATCCCAAACTTTGAAGTTCCGTAAGACCAGTCTTTCCCTGGAACCAACTTCCCATAATCCTATGTCCCCCACATTAGTACCCACTGAAGCATATCACATTGACAATGGTCAGTTTAAAGGACACCATTAAAATCCCTATTAAGATCAAAACAATCACGCCAAATTTCAAAGATAGGCAAACAATGAACTCTACAAATTTCAAACCTAAAAGTAGGGTTTGTTGGACTGGATGAAAATCCATGCTCATAGGAGATGAACCCTGATTCAAAGTTCGGAGAACAGCCTTTGGCAAGTCATCGGGTGCATTGAAAGCCTGACTATGACCATGACCCTGTCCAGGAAATGTTACTGGCAATACATTCACAGGAAGATTTACCTGCATGACATGATTTGAACTTAGAATGACAATCACACAGTAAAATCACAGGGTTCCAAAAACCGACAAAAGTAACTGCATCATTGATTGCGTTGAAAGCAAATCCAAGCTACCTCATCAGTAATACCCATGGGCCTTGTTCTTTTAGATACATGATCGGAATCCGCAGATGGATAGTCAACAGAAGGGTTAGTTGGAGGAGTCCTAGGATGCTTCAATGCAGCTGTAGTAAGCAATGAAACATCTCAATATGACAATAATCATAAACCTTAGAAAACACTAGACTAATAATGTGATTAACTTAAATCCCCATAGCTAAAGACTAGGAAGAATAGAGTTCCTACCCGGGATTGATGGACCACCAAGACCAATAGCTCCTCCAGAAACTGCCGGATGGGCCACGGTGGAAGGATTCGACATCCAACCTGCCAGGGGTGCAGGAACTGGTGCTGGAGTAGGTTGAAAAGGCTGACTCAAAACACAAACATGTTAGGAAAAAGGCATATAAAAATCATAAGCTTAAACGATGAGACGACTATGTTGGACCACCCACCCCATGTGCACCTAGAGGAGGAAAGCCTCCTGCTTTCTGAATTGAACCCAGCAGAGGATTATTGGCTGGAGATGGAGAACGAGCACCATTTGGCTGTCCACAAGAGTGATCCACGAAAAGAGTTTTAATGTCTGGGTTAGGCCTGGGGTTTTTGCAAAGTTGATGCTGCCAATTCAAGCTGTGACATAAACCAATATGTGTATATAAATAACTTGAGCATGCAAAAAGTATTAGTGTTAACATAAGCCAAGAAAAGACAAAATTGTCAGAATGTAGCCCACAAAAAGATGAAGGGAAAAAAAAACTGCCCCTAGGACAAATATGCATGCTCATAGTAGCTTGTCTAGTTAATGCATAGCATATAATCGCATAATTTAAATAACATTTGAAGGACAATGCTATCACCACCTAAATTGTGACTGGCATGTATAAGAAACACCTGCCTCAAGATTTAAGAACACCATGAAAATACAGTAAAATGCTCCAAGTCCGAAGGAGTCATTTTCAACGATGCTACTAACTACAAAATTACCTCTGATTAATGAGAGTCCGTAACCTAGAATTCTTAAGGTTAGGAAACTGCAATTTATCTCGGAATAAAGGATTTGCTTCAATGAGCTTCTTGAGCTCAACCAACATGATAGCTCTTGCAGACTTAGTATCTCCGTACTTGGATAGTTGTTCATTTTCCCTGTTATAAATATAAACCCAATTAGACTCCCTTCACTATAATCTTGAAAACGAGACATGATATAGGACATTATCTCATACCGAAAGTTCTCCAATGTCAAGAGCTGAGTAATTTCCTTGAACAGCTCTTCGTTAAATGTGGCAAACACTTTCAAGTCCTTAACCAATATATCAACTGCCTTTGCTCGGTCATGCCTGTTAGAATTGAAATACTTAATTCATATACAATCCTCAAATAGAATCCAAGCGTACAAAGTACAAACTACTAATCCTCTCAACAAGGCAACCACAATGAGATACAATAAACACGAAATTGATAACTTACTTATCCAATGCCTCAAGATACTTCTGCTTCCTTATTTCGAAAAAGATTTTCATCGAATAACGGTTGTCATCCACTTTAGTAAATCCAGAGAGATACCTCTCTACTTCATCCCAGTTGCCATTCTGTACCTCCTCCTCAAAATACTTCATGTTAAAGAAAAACCCAGATTCCTGTTCAAGCCTATTTTTTACCAACAAAAATACAATAATGAGGCTCTAATAGTTCATCATTATTACAAACCAATAAAAACAAAACAAAACAAATAATATTTAATATTTAAATAAAATTAACCGATAAACTTAAACAGAAACCCACTTGTGAACAGTCTCCTTAAATTTTTCCTCATCGAGAAACTGCAAGATCAAGAACACGAGCTCTCTACTGAGAGAGGACATCTTAACTGCCCCGTCTTCAATTCCAAAAGCACAAAATTGACCAAATATATCCCTAGATCTGCAACAAAAATTAAAATATTCACGTTTCAGCTACAAATCGCATAAATATTTTTAAAAAAAATCGAATAATTATTCAAAAACTACATCCGGAACTAGATCGTTCAAAACTCCATTTGTGCACAAAATTACCAGATGCAGAGTGAAAAAATCTAGGGTTCCTGACTGGATCGAAGACTCAACGAATCAGTTTATACCATGAGGGAATCGAAGATGCAAAGGAAAAGGGGGCTAAAATGGACCCAAAAAAACAAAATAATTGCGAAGCCATAATAAAGTAAAAGACTATGAAGCTGCAGATTCGAGCAAAAAAGGGAGCGAGAAAGTTCTGAGAAGCTCTCACCTTCCGAGCGAACAAAGAGATCGATTCAACAAGCAGCCAAAAACCACCCACGAAGAGAAAGAGAGCTCATGCGAAGCTTTCTCTCTCCACAGATATGAAGAAGAAGAAAACTACTAACCCCTCCTTTCTCTCTCCTCTCTCTCTCTTCTCAATACTCTCTCTCTCTATCTCTACGCTTAAATAAATAATACGACATGAAGCTTGCAGAAATGGTGATTTTTATAGGAAGAGGAGACAGAGAAAGGGGATGATAAGCAGATCTGCTTCTCACTCTACAGGTCTTATCAAACAATGATACGTTATATTATAAGACAAGATACTTATCCATAAGCACAGTCCAAGGGGGACCCATTTAGCCGGCTACATTTTTTGTCGAGTTTATCGGCGCGGAATCTCTAGCTGCCAGCTGTCCTTTAGCTCGGGACTCGGAGAAGATCAGGTACAGTCAACCGATCAACACTCTGTTACATCGTGGCCGTTAAACTGATACTGATCATGGTAGTTTAAATTTAGCTTCCATCGTACGGTTGAGAGTTGATGTAGATGTGAGGCTGAGGAGGAGGGTGCAAAAGTTGCGAAAGCGATTTTTTACTCTCTTCAGATCCCCCAGAGAAACGACAAGGTCTATGGGACGAGGGCCCATCCACTTTGGGTCCGGATTTTTGGTATATTTACGAGTATTGCCACTCGCTTTTCTCGGAGACGTGTTATCTGTTACTTTATTGTATCACGTGATACAGTGATATACTGTAATAAAGTTCAGTTGTTCGCGATCTCAATAGGAGAAGAGCGGAGATTTTGAGATCCGCGAGAAGATCAGAGAGGTGAATGTATCGCGGTAAATTGGAGGAGAGAGAAAGGAGAGAAAGTGATTTATGATTTGAAATAATTGCATGAATTTAGTAATGGAAAGATTTATTTATTTAATTGGAGGAAATAAGGAAAAATGACAGAAGTTCATTAAAGTTATCACTAAAAATGAATTAAGAATTGTAAATGGGTTTTGGGTCAGACTAAGAATGGGAATGGTTTGATGTCCTTGTCAGGTGGAAGTCCACGCGAGTCTATTCTCAAAAGCAGTCACCAAATACACCAATCAAATTCTTACACTTGTCCTTACACAGGATGAAATACGCATGCCCTAATTTAAAGGTAAAATACTCAATTTAATTAACGTTCTTTTTTTTAATTAATAATAATTTCTGAATTTGAGTGATTCACCCAAATTGGTTCATGAATTTTCTTTCGATTGAAATGATACGTAAACTTTCACAATTTGACCATAATGGTATTTGCCTTTAGAGCTTATTTCAAAAGTTTATGGGTCAAATTGGTCAAGATTTAAAAGTTTGTGAACCATTTTGAGTCAAAAAAATTCAATGACCAAATTTGGTCAAAACACAAATGTTCATAAACTATTTTATGTTAAATAAAGTTTGGGTCAAAACACTAAAATTCGGAACCAAATTTAGTCTTTTACCTAATTTAAATAGTATTGTTTCCTCCTTAAAATAATTGTTTTAATTTTTATAAATTAATAAAAATTAGTTAGTGTGATACATTTTTTTTCGTGTATCTCTATCATAGTACTCCTTATAAAATTTAATAAACAATAGCTAATTATTTATAGAGATATTATTAATAATTTATACAAAACTAACTTCTAGAAAATGAGAGGCACAAACAAATATACAAAAGAGTCATGCAATTTATTTTATGATGAAGAGAATATGTATAAATAATTATAAAAAAAAATATTACAAGAGCAGTTCAATCTCATACTTCTTTCTTCCCAAAATAAATGACATATATTCTTAAACATTTTTGTCAAAAATTTCAACACTTAACTCTGGATTTGACAATTTATGATATTAATTCAGGTCTCTAATTTAATTAAAAAGATAGTGATAATATAATTTGTGTCCCATCTTACGTTACTTGTATTATGTAGTGTGGCAAACATTGTATGTTGTTGTTGTATGTTCAAGCATTACATGTACATAGAAGACAAGTCAAACTATATTATCTGTTTATTATATTGCGAGTTAGGTTAGGTCAAGGAGCAATGCTATATGTACAAAGTTTTGTATAAAATTTGTTGTACAAAATGATGTGTCAACAAATAAGACATGACATATCAAATATTCTTTTGATGACTTGGCTCAATTAAAACGCGCTACATGTACAATAAATCTAATATAACGGCCGCTCCGCGCCAGAAATTCATGGGAGAATGGTAGTATCATATACGTCGGGATGTTATTTGTTAAAATTAATTTTAAACTATAAAAAAAGATGGAATATGTTTTCGCCACGTAGGCTGCCACGTATTTTGTACAAATATTTTTGTACCTTTAGCATTTTTCTAGGTTAAGTCTATTACATCAAATTATAGGATAAACTTTTAAGTTACAAAAATATAATACTCCATATCTTAAAATATTTATTGTACAAATACGTTGTCAACTAAATACTATGCTCGTGAATTGTTTATACAAGTTAATTAAGTAAAAAAATCAACTTAGTCAATGCAGTTCCCTCAAAAAAAAAAAAAAAAAAAAAAAA